>JAHWFP010044792.1:10612-35132 GCA_023313725.1 Lithobius niger | reverse complement strand
ACGGTTTCACGTTGTACTTCAACAGTAGATTTGTGTTGAAATGTCCACATTACATCATCGTGAAATCAACATACAAAAATTAAATATGGTGAGTGGGCGGGGATGTTTTAAAACAGCTAGTTCATATAAAAAAATTGGAAATTCTGTTTTTAACCTCTTCAAAACCCCTAGGTAGTATTGTTGAAAGGATGACGATTTCACATTGTGCTTCAACATTGGGTTTGTGTTGATTCCACATTACAACAACGTGAAATCAACATACAAAATCAAACATGATGAGTGAGCAGGTAACGTCTCAAAACACTTGGTTATATTAAAAATTGAGAAAATTCACTTTTTAACCCCTTCAAAACTCGTTGGCAGTATTGTTGAAAGAATGAAGGTTTCACTTTGTGCTTCAACATTGGACTTGTGTTGAAATGTCCACATTACATCCGCGTGAAATCAACATACAAAAATTAAATATGGTTAGTGCACAGGGGATTTTACAAAACGCTTAGTATATGTTGAAAAATTGTAAAAATTTACTTTTTAACCCCTTCAAAACTTGTTGGTAGAATTGTTGAAAGAATGACGGTTTTATGTTGTGCTTCAACATTGGATTTGTGTTGAAATGTCCACATTACATCGACGTAAAATCAGCATACAAAAATAAAAATGGTAAGCGGGCAGGGGATGTTTCAAATCCTCTGGTACATATTGAATAATTGGGAAAATGCAATTTTTTAACTCTTCCAAAATCGTAGGTAGTATTGTTGAAAAAATAACGATTTTACATTGTGCTTCAACATTAGATTTGTGTTGGAATTACCACATTGTATCAACTTGAAATCCACATACAAAAATTAATATTGTGAGTGGGCGGGCGACGTTTTAAAACAGCTAGTTGGTATAAAAAAAATTGCCAAATGCAGTTTTTAACGTCTTCAAAATATAGGTAGTATTGTTGAAAGGATGACGTTTTCACGTTGTGCTTCAACATTGGGTTTGCGTTGAAATGTCCACATTACATCAACGTGAAATCAACAAACAAAAATGTAATATTTTAACTAGCTATAGTTGACTGTTTGAAACCACCTAATTCATTGAAAAGAATAGAAAAAAGTATTTTTTACTTAATTTAACTCTGGTATTAAGTTTGTTGAAATAATGTTGATTTGAAGTTGTGCCTCAATGTTTAAATTCATGTTGAAATAGTAACAATATTTCAACATTATATTAACCATATAAAAAAAATTTTTAACCGCTTAAATACATCATTTTTTTCACACAGACTTAAAACATTGCATAGCATCTTAATTTAAGACCTTACAAAATTTGGTTGTTTAAGTGTTGAGAAAATGTTATCATGTCAATGTAAACATTGATTCAACGAAACAACACAAAATCCACGTCGAATCACTGTACAGTGTGACCTGGGAAAGGACCATCTAAAAAACCAATGTTTGTCTTAGGAGAAAAGGTCAGAATTTCTAAAGTCAAACAAATTTTCGATGAAGGGTATCTTCAAAATTTTACCAACGAAGTTTTCACGATTCGCAAAATGCAAAGAAATGATCCGGTAACTTATCTTTTAAAAGATGAATCGACGAACCCATTCTCGAGGGCTTCTACGAACTGGAAATTCAAAAAACATTCGTCCCGGACTTGTTTTTAGTAGTAAAAGTACTATGTAAGAAGAAAGGAAAATACGGAAAAATGCTCTACTTTGTCAAGTGGAATTAAGGACGGGAAAGCCAAAGGCTCACAAGAAATAACTAAATACAGATGCAAACCTATTTACGTTGCCTTCTGGACTTATATGTCAGACTGCCTGAGCGGAGAATCGAACCCAGGACCTTTGAAATCAAAGACCGAGGTTCTACCGCTGAGCCAGACTGACACGGTCAAGCGGAAGGGATACGATTCAAAATTTAATAGTTGGACCGATAACATTAGCATGGGTCTAAAAAAAAGTGCAAAAAAATGCCATACCAATTCGGTACAGCATTTTTTCCCGCATTTTTATAGACCAATTTTATTACATCAATTTTCTTCTTCTTTTACCAGCAGCCATTGTCTCCAGCCTATCTCTTCTCTGTTCGACAGTTTCTGTCGCACATTTCTTACGAAAAACAGTAGCTCTTTTCCTCTTATTAGCCACTAGTTTTTCTTCTTCTCTTCGTTTCGGTATTTCGCGGGTTGATTCCTCCTCATTTTTCACCAGCGAAGCACGCTCTTCAGCTTCTTCATCTTCCATCAGATCGATTATGTCGGCTACAAAATCGTGTGGTATGCCGATTCTGTAATGACCGTGCGCTAACATATGTATTTCATCCTCCATCACGAATCTCTTATTGTTGAGGATTTTGAAGGAATCCGCGTGTGGTAGAGTGCTTTACATGATTGATTTTTTTTTGATCGGTGGTCAATTTAACGGATAAACGTTCCGATTTGTTTTCCATGGATATTCCGAAAACCGAATTATTTTTCAATTTAAAAAAGTCTTTTTCGAACGTTGTCGTAGCTAGTTGACGCTTCTCGGTGTTAAAGTCTATGTAGGATTTTCGCCATTGCTTCTGATGAAATTTTAGAATTCTGAGGATGGCTTTCAAAATTAAACCGTGTTTCAAGTAGAATTGTAAATTCCTGTAATGAATTATGCAGTTTTTCTTCGGGAGCAGGTTGGTCGCCAGTTTGGAAGTAGAAACGATCTTCTTGTTTCCTGCCATTTCTTTCATGAAGGGAGACACGAGTTTCGGCATTATTTTAAACTTTTCCGACGCAAAAGGATAATCGTTGTGATCTTCGTGTAGCTCAGGCGGATAGTCCAAGTCCACTTCCAATATATAGCCGTATTCCGAATCTTTTTCGACCGTCGCCAAGCGAAATTCGAGAATTTCTTTCCTCGTCAGCCAGCTAAATCCATTGTAGGGAAGGAATTCCGTCATGGCTAGCCCGTATAAGTTGTTGACATCCAAATCTACTATACAGATAGGTAAATTGTCTTTGTAAGTATCTGGTTGATATTTGTTATTGGCGATCGAGTGCATTTTTGACACAAAAGTTGTTCCACCTCTGATACCGGAAGTTATAAAATTATGCTTTCCTCCATGCGTACACAGTTCTAGTTCGGCTTTGGTCTTTTTCAGCGCGACTGCCCAACTAAACCCTGGTTTGGATACGTCGTAGTAGTAAGGATCTATGCCGTCATTGATCAAGAAAGTTTCCCTGAAAATCTGAAATATGTTGGCTAGAAGATACACGTCGATCATCTGGTATACGAGATGATAATTTTTAAAAACCTTCTCCTTCAGCAACTTCCAAACTGACATTTCATGATCGTACTCAGTGTCGGTGATGCCTTCGCCTCGTACAGAGGAGAAGAACGCCGCATTAGGAGGTAATTCCTGGTCTTCGAACACATCCATAGACTGCACATACTCGTACGGGTTGTGGCCTTTTTGCATCAATAAATCCAAGATTTCTTCCTTTTTTGCTCCTGGTTCGAACCAGTCTATCTAATCGAGATCAGTTTTTAAGATGTGGAAGGGTCGATCTTTCTTGTGGTTTTTAGCCAAAGTTTCGAGCGAGGGAGATAGGAAACTATAACTGTCTAAAAACCGCAACCTTATCGAAAGGTCCTTATCACCGAAGGAAAAGTACCGCATAATGGTCATACTCATGAAAAGCTCGGTGTTTCTAACAAAATCGTCTACTCCCGAATGGAAGTTTTCCATCGCATAAATCAGTAGATGCATATCGCAGCCTTCCAAGTTATGGAAGACGACCGGGATAATATTTATTGTCGTAGCATATAGATTGTATTTTACGTGAGAAGCACCTCTGAACTTTCCCATGAATTGGCAGTGATCTCTCACTTTATCAGAGATAATGACTTTGTTGCAGTAGTAACAAGTATCGGTTTTCGAGAACCGAATTTCATCGTCGGCAGTCATCATCAGATGTTTTGGTCGTGCGATAATCGTAGCAAACTTTTAAATTTCGTTATCATACATTCGTAAAACTTATCCACCGCATCCTCGCCGAGGAAGAATTTTTGACTCACGATTTCGCCAAAACGATGTAGCCAAAACTAGTAGGCGAATGCAAACTAACTTTAGTACACGAACTCGAGGATGGATCGGTGCTACTAGTTTGCACAGGTCTGAGCATACATTCAAAATCTGCATAAATTACCCAAGGATGAGGATTGTGTCTATCGTAGAGGAGGAATTTTAACGTGTTATCACCGGTTGGTAGGAAATTGAGTACTTGTGCCCTATTCCATCTCACACATTTACTGGTGTGCTCCATCATGGATTGTTCTTTACCAAAGGCCGTGAAGCAGTTGTCCTGTTACTTCCAACACCTTGAAATCGGAGTACCCTATCAATATTGAGGATGGCGCAGTAATGAGTATTTCCTTTTTCGTCGGCTATTAGTAGTAAGAGGTTAATTACTTCTCCTTCCACATTTTTGTTCACTTTCACCGGGTGTAACCCTATCTACCCCTTGTAAGAAATTACGTTAATGTACAAATTGTTGACTCGTTCGAATGAATCAATTTGCCGTAAACTCATGGGGAACGTCAGCATGGAATGGCCTACGGTATTCAAAAATGGTTCGTTATATTTTACCTCAGTTTTGTAGTACTTTAATTTAGCGGCTAAAACTGAATACAGAAAGAACTTTTTGTCAGAATTTTCCACATTCACTATAACTTTGCTTTTCTTGCGTAATGCACTCGACAAGGGTAAGAAAAAACAATGGCAAAAAGGATCGATTTGTGCCACTCTTACGGTTATACCCCGAAATTTCAAAAAGTGCCAACCACTACCTTTTTTATCGAAAATTTCGACGGACTGTTCATTTAGCGTCCAAAGTATTATTCAGTGCGATTAACTTGGTGAATGTTTTGGTGTGTTGATATCACTCCTTTGAAGGGCCGAACCATTCTGAACTTGGTGGCCCCTTTTACCAGTTTTGGTTTTTGATATGATATCAGTCCTTTTCTTAAAATTGTGTATTAAACTCAACTCCACTACAGTGCAGATCTGTAATAAAGTGGCACGTGAACTAGAAATTGGTTTTCAACAATTTACTACTACCTTTTGTTTTTAGGCCGAACTATTCTCAACTCGGTCATCTCTTTATAGATTTTTGGTTTAGTTTTGGTGTGTTGATATCACCCCTTTGAATCGCTGAACCACTCTCAACTTGGTGGCCTCTTCAACAGTTTTTGGCTTTTTTATTTTGCTTTGTTTTTAGAGTTGGTTTATTTTTCATGAATTAGACGTGAATACAATTTTTTTGCAACGTTTTTTAGATTTATCGTGCTACGTTAGTGTGTGTCTAGGCACGCATGTCAGTATACATGTTGTCATTATCCGAACTTTGGCTGTCCAATGAGAGACGATGCCGACAATACTAACAATGATTATAACAATATTTTCGTACATACGCACCATCCCACGCTATTCTCGTTACACCCCTAGGCTGCAAACCATAAAAGGTACACAGTTCGTATCGTACTGCAGCCATTCGTACAATTTCATAGCTGAAGCCTTTCTGTTATCTCGGTATCGATGAATAATCACCCAATGGAAATTAACATGGGGATGAGTGAACTAGAATTAGCTAGCTAGCTAGCTAGTAGCTAGTTACACACTTTCAATGTTATTCAGTTTCTGATTTTGTATTGAAATCAGCTTAGCTGGCATTCCTACAGGAGTTAATATTTTGTCAGGTGGGTCATTGCTCTTGATTTCAACACAATTTAAGCTTGTACCGTATTAATATTTTTTCCCAAGTACCTGAAATGTGCCCAACTATGCTTCAAGATATAGGACACTGGCACTATGGTGCCGCGCTACAATGGTTTACAACCTCGATAATTGAATTGATGTGATGTTTGTTGTGATGATTGTTGCCTAACTTGGCGCGACACACTAGCGTGTGTCTAGATCTGCAAAACTTATGTTGCGTAATGCATCTGTCAGATTGTTGGTTAAAACTTTCAGAACATGAAAAAACTCACCATGTTACTTTGGATGTTCGAATAATAAAACACTTCTTCGATGATGCTCAAATCCAAAAGTTTACAAAATACTTCTGAGTATACATTTGCGAAATGCTAAATGAGATTTTTTGACTGGCAGATTGACTGAAACTAGGCGGGGGTCATAAAATCTATTTTTAGAACAATTTTCTTAGAATTTTAATTTCGACCCAGGTCTCAGGTCAGATTCGGGTCAGATCAGGTTAATAAACCAGGTCAGGAGAAAAGTTAAAAAAACTAAATATTTTAAAATTCTGATTGGCTTTCCATACCAGGATGTAAATTTGATTGGGTGACATATTTTTAAGATTTAGGTTTTCTTTTTTAAGTGGATTTCCTAACCAGGACAAATTCCCATTGGGTGACCTACTTTGGTTACAGATTGTATACTAAAATTTTTGCATAAAAAGAGCTGGACTCAGCAAGAACTCTCAAACGCATTTTTGGAACACTGGGCAAGGCACACTAATTCTGAACAGAAGACACACTGGCTGCTGTATATGGGCATGAACTTTTATAATTTTATTCTTATTTTTTAGTATAAAATATAAAATAAATTACATATAAAATTAGGCATAAATTAAGTAAAAATAAATTAAATTAATATAAAATCAATTTGATATAACTCACCACATTATTTTTGGGGGGGGAATGAGACTTAGCGCCAATCCAACCTCAGTTACAGTTCACTGGTCGAGGTTGCCACTGCGCCCACACATTACAGAGGTGTTAAACAAACCCCACATGTTTAGATGTTATTTAATTTAAAGACTTTTGAAGGGGAGAGGGAGGCTAAATTCAACCTCAGATACAGTGCAATGGTCCGGGTTGCTACTGCACCAAGTAGACAAATGGACAAGTTATTATTTTTCATAGTAAAACAAGAATCTTGAGGTTTAGGCAAAGTTTACTTTTTAATGTTTTAAAAATTATACTGACACTTTTACTTCATTTTTCTTAAAAATTTGCAACAAATGTTTGCAGTTTTTCTGCATTCAGTTCGTGCCCCACCGAACGAATGTAAGACCCCAGAGTTCGTGCTACGCTATTATTAAACAGCACCTTCTTGTACATTTCGTGCACAACTTGTGCTGTTTTCTTAATGCCTTTGCAAGCCATCTTGTTCTTCCCCTCTGACTGTAAAACGTTGTAGAGCTTCGACTTTAAACCTACAAACTCTGAAATTGGGCACCCTGTGTTCTCGTCTTTCATCTTCCCCAATACTTTTTTGTTGACGTTGGAGGGTAAGAAATGATCTTTGGGATAGTCCGACGTGTCGAACAACGACGCTTCTTCTTCCATATCTTTGCAAACATAATCCGTTTCTATCGAAAAACACAAACTGCCGTATCCGTGACTAGGAGTTTACATCTCCCCGGTCCGTACTTTTTCACGATATGATTGTACTGAAACTGGTAGACTAATAACTTTGACAGTTCCAAGATACTAAAACCAACTACGATGAATTTGTCCAAGATGATGTTTGCTGGCGTATTTGTAAAAATTACCAAATCCTCGCTTAGAGAAGTGCAACTCGTGGTGCGTGGGTGAGACGCGTATTTGATGGCTTTCTCTTTCGTCGTTGCTATCAAGATGTTGTTTCGCTTACGCTTGTTCTCTATCGTCTTACCGTAAATCGAATTATTTTGAAGTTTGTAGAGGATTTTGTCAAAATCGTTAGTAGCTGCTAGCCGTTTCTCGTTATTAAACTCTATGTAAGGTTTCAGCCAAGGCGCTTGCTTAAAGCTAATTGCTCTGTGTATTTTCTTGAGGATAATGCCGAGAGAAAGATAGTATTTCAAATTCCTATAGTGCACCACATACTTTTTCTTTGAGAAAAGGTTAGTGATTAGCTTTAGACCTTTGCTGTACGCTAACCGCAAGTCCTCTATTGCCTCACGGTTGAAAGGAGAAAGTATAGAATTTGTGATTTTCATGTGCTCCGGGGATAACGGGAAGTCATTGTGAGATGCGTGAAGCATCTCCGGGTATTCCAAGTCCACTTCTAATATCAGCCCCGTATCACTCTGATGTCCGTAATTATCGAGATTTATATCCCCGAGCTGGTCTTCCGGCACCCATTCGTACTCTCCGGTTGGTAGATAATCGCACATTACACAACCGTACAAGTTGCTGAAGTCCAAAAATATGATGTAAGAATTCTTTTTGTCGGGGTCGAAGGTAGATGGTATATACGGGTTCAAAAACATCGGCTAAAAGCCGACGTCCGTCCACAAATACAGAACGTGGTAATCTCCAAACGTTTTGCATTTGCCTAAATCCTAAATCTTCTACGTGTGTTCGTAAGATTCGGATGAGATTGCTCTTTTCAACAACGACGTAAATGCTGACATGGAAGGTAAACATTTCCACGTTTGTCAGGAATTATTATGGAAACAGGCCCTTTCGCCTAAGACCTCGTACGAGTTTCATTGATTCACTCTTGAACATCTTGCCCATGATGTAAAAGCGATTCAAGTTCAAAGCTAAAGTTTCCAACGATGCCGTTACAAATGCTTGGCTATCAATGAAAGTATAACCACCCAATTTCACGCTGCTGATTATTTCCTTGTTCTTAGCGATGATCCTGACATTATGCAAAGCATTAAAGGCTTTAAATTAATTCAAAGCTTTCACGACGAAATGACTGTCATATTTTTCGAAATTATGCATAACATCCCCTATGTTTTTGTTCAAAATGTAAGCGAAGTGGGGTAAATGCTCCTTGTTTGCAGATATGACACACCGCAGCTTCTTTGTACAGCAACACATGTTCCTTGGTTAAATGTTTCATTCGTTGCTTGTGGGAATCCACGTAAGCCACGATCTTTTCTGCTCCTCTAATATAGATTCGAAGAAAACTTGCATGTAGTCTACTCCTCTGTACAACATTTTAGAAAATACTCCGCCTAAGTGGTAAACAATTACGTAGGCAATACTGCAAGCTCGGTGAATGTGGTTAACTCTGGTATATGTATCGTTTCCATCGCAACTGCAGACTGGGTGCAGCGCCACTTCAAAGTCCACGTAAGCTATGTACAACATTTTGGGTTTGTTCTTGAAATTCTTAAACTGGATAACGTTATTGTCGGGCAACGAGGTATTTTGAAATGGAACTCCCTTGCAAGAAGAAAGGTGGTTGTTTTCATACCTGAAACGATTTTGAAAACCGTGTAAGCAATGCCTGCAAAATTACTTAAAGCGCTTTTGGGGGTTCAAATACGTGATGAATTTGTTGAAGTCTTTTATCGTCACGTAGTGGCCCTTTAGAAGAAGCAAGTCGACATGGTATTTACTTTCAACCAAGGAACTCACACGATAAATGCAAGGTTCATCTTCCTCAAAGCCAAAAACAGATACCAAAACGTTGTTGGCTTTTTCGAATGCCGCGATTTTGGGTAAAGGAACGGGGTATTTATTGAACATGCCAACAACTAACTCGTGCGCATGAGGGGTGTAATGTTTTATATACCAATCGTGTTGCGAAGCTAAGACGGGGTATATACTAGCCAACACGGACCACACAAAACATCTATCATCCTCGCTACACACGTTGACCAGTATGTCGGGGCCTATTTTCAGATTGTCGGGAAGTGGCACGTAACCTGCTGACTTCCTGTGAATTCCTGTACACCGGCACGGGGGGGGGACTATTCAAAAGGGACCTCTCGCTCGTGTCCCCATGTAAACCTCAATATCAAGTAAACCTCCCAAGTAAACCCAGGGCCCAACCTGCTGACTTTCTGCAAAAGGACTGTTTTCCTCTAAATCGCATTACTACTCTCATTCCGATACTTCCGAGAAATTTACCGACAAAGACTTTATGGGTTTAGTATCTCAGTAAACGTTAAAATAACATTCATAAATTAAAAAAAAATGCGATGGAAATTAAAAACTACGACTTTTTCGTACCAAAGAAAGAACCCAAAAATTATCCGTTTCTACCTTCGAATATCAGATGTCTAATTATAGGCCCCGCGTACTGTGGAAAAACTAACTTGCTGTTTAATTTCATCTGCAACAAAAGATGGCTCGACTACGATCGATTATATATTTACTGTAAAACTTTATGTCAACCAAAGTACAAAGCTTTGCAGTCAGTATTTACCGAAATTGAGTAAAAAATTGTACAGAACGTAGCATTTTTTCACGATTCTCAAATTGATTTAATTCCGCCGAAGAACTAGACCCAAAATTTCGAAACCTGATTCTTTATGATGATTGCCTTTTGGACAAACAAAAAAACATCGAACTTTATTTCGCTCAAGGACGTCATTCAAACGCTGACGTTTTTTATTGCAGTCAGTCCTACACGAGAACTCCTAAACAAGTGGTCAGGGACAAAGCAAATTTATTAATTCTTTTCCCCGTGGACGAGTTAAATTTGAAACACGTTTACGAAAATCCCATTGACCCCCGACATGGAATTTTCAGACAAAACGTTAAACGAGGGGAGATACAAATGTCCGTTTTACCTATTAAACAAAAGAATGGAGATGAAACGAGAAATCGCAAAACTCAAAAGAAGTTTAACTAAAAAGTTTCTAAATCAACATTTGGGTGAAAGAGGGCAAGAAGAATCGCTACAATTAATTTTTAAACCAGTAGTAAGCATCCTGACATCGGTGCTTGGTGCTCAGATTAAAAACACTCTAGCCACGCAAACTACTCCAATTAAAAACAATCTAGCCACGGAAACTACCTCGATTAAAGCGGTAGAAAGTGACGAGGATAACTACGAAACGGATTTATTATTGACTCCTTCTGATGTCACTACTTCTATGAGAATCCCAGTATTACTCTTGCCAAATAGTCGAGTCCTCCAATAATGCAAATTTCTCTCGAGGACCAAACTGAATACGCCTCTATGAGCACCGCCCCTAAAGCTACCTCCTCATATTCCGCGGTGAAAGGTAAACGTATTTATACTCCCCCGGAGCTTCCCCATATGCCCACTCTCCGATCCTTGATAGTTAGTTACACGTTCAGATTTTTGGACCAACACCTGCGTATTTCTTAACAAAATTTTTCGAAAATCCCAAGGAAACTGATTCGATATTCGGACTTCAGTACGACACGAAAAAAGGCAAGCTGACCATGGGGAATAAAGTTGTTAAAATTTTTGAAAACGATATAGTGGTCGGGGGAATCATGAGGCGATGCGGGCTTTGGAGTTTGCTAGTTTCTAGAGAGGTAAAAGAATCCTGCTACTAACCAGAAGTTACAGCAGCATATGCGGATATGTTACAAAATACCGACGCCATTTTTATCAACAATGATTCTAAAACTCATAAACCCAAATCTAATGGTAGCACCAAGTACGTATTATGGTTCGTCAGATTTTGGAGGATAGGAAAAAAAATCTAAGAAAAAGGGTGGTGGCATGTTCAAAAGGCGAGTAGCAGACAGAGTAGATTATAAATATTATGACGATCCTAACGATTTGATAAAGAGACTCAGGCTTTTGCACGAGTCTGCATTGGCCGGTCAAGACGGACATAGAAACGAGATCTTAGAACTTTTATCAGAAAAACAGCAAAGGCAAAATCATAACTGCGCGGGAGAAAAGGGTGGCTTATCAAAATTTAGGTTTAGATTTTAAAAAATACGTATAAAACAAAAGAACTATCGAGATGAGGTACTGCATCAAATATAGGCGTCTCACAGCTAACGGCCCGAGCCGTCCCTTATCATAACCGCAAAAAATAACAGACAAATGGAAGTTGTATTTTGCGAGGTATGTGGAACGAAAAGAGCTTCATTTATCATATCTGGGAAAAGAATCGTAAATAAAACCACAGATACATTACCGCTCGAACTGCATTTGCCCGGCTACCAATACTGCGGTCCGGGGACTAAACTGGAGACACGATTGGCTCGATAAGATCCTGGAATTAATCAACTAGACGAAGCGTGCAAAGAACCTGATATAGCATACTCCGAGAGTTCGGATTTAAAAGAACAGCACGTCGTCGATCAAGTCCTTGCTTCCAAAGCTCATAGAGTGAGAGACGATGCTTCTCTGACGTGGCGGGAGAAATTAGCCGCTTTGGTCGTTAAGAAGAATATGAAAACAAAACTAAGATTCGGAATGGGAAATAAAAAAAATGGAGTAACTCGTAAAAGAACTTCAAGAGCCAGCGCGAAAAAATTTTTCGAGATAGAAAGTGATTGTACTGGGCCTGAACGATCTATGGCAGGCTGACTTGGTGGAAATGATACCTTACGCTAAACTTAATAAACGGTTTAACTACCTATTAACCTGTATTAACGTCATGTCCAAGTTTGCTTGGGCTATTCCCCTTAAATCTAAATTCGGTATAGACGTTACCGTAGTTTTCAAGAAAATACTCATAGGAGCAACAACCCCAAAAAATTTACAAGTCGATTTAGGTAGTGAGTTCTACAATAAAGACTTCAAAGCACTCCTTAAGCGTCACAACATCAACATGTACTCTACACATTCGGAGATGAAGGCGAGCGTGGTAGTAGGGTAAAATACGATATTAAGTCAGCTAGTCCCCCGACTTCCACTCACGTGATAAAAGTGGGGGTAATGATGCACTTCCGCTCACCTGATGAAAAGTGGGGGGTAATGGCGTCCTCCATTTTTCATCAATTTGGAGGAGGATGGAAATATGCTTTTTACTACCTTTTTCCCCGGTTTTTGTCGATCTGTAGTTGGGTTGCTACATCCTACGATACCACTTCTGCTCACCTGATAAACGTGGGGGTAATGATGCACTTCAATTCACCTGATGAAAAGTGGGGGGTAATGGCGTCCTTCCATTTTTCATCAATCTGGAGGAGGGTGCTTTTTACTACCCTTTTTTCCGGCTTTCATTGGTCTGGAGGAGGGTTGCTACATCCTACGATATCACTTCCTGTCACCTGATCAAAATGGGGGTAATGATGCACTTCCATTCACCTGATGAAAAGTGGGGGGGGGGGAGGGTTCTTCTAACTACAGGAGAGTATCTTTTAAAAGTTTTTTTCCGTATTCGTCAAGATGGTGGATGGTGGAAAAGTGCCTTTTACTACCTTTTATACGTTTTCATCGATCTGGAGGAGTGGCGCTACCTCCTATTACGTCACTTTTCGTGGGTGTAAGGACGTAACTTCCGGTCACGCAGGGTTAGGCTACTACCTTTTAATTCATTTTCGTCGATCTTGAGGAGGGTGGGAAAGTGTGGGATGTCAATCTGGAAAAGGGTGGGAAAGCGCCTTTTTACTCGTTTTTGTCTTTCTGGAGGACGGTGGGAAAGTGCTACCTTTATTTGTAAATTTTTCTGGATATTTTTTAGATTCACCTAAGGAAAGAAGGGAATTGAGGGGATATGAAAAAATTGTTTTCTTAATATAATAAAAGGAACAAAAAGTTTTCTTTTGAGAAAAAGAAAATGAATTCAAAATCGACGTTTACGTGTACGTATTGTGGAAATATCTCCGCAACTCGACAAGAATTGATCCATCATCTTCCCAACCATCGATCCGATCTTTGACCAGAGCGTTCACTCTTCAAAAACAAGTTGAAAGATATTGAAGGTGAACTAATTTGCAAGTTGGTGCATGATGATACGCATCGAATTTATTTCCGCAAAATTGGATATCTCGATTCATCCCTAGCCCTCAATTTACTGTATCGTCCGCTCAAATTTCTTATTACGACTTGCTTGGATCAACTGACCAATTGTAAATTTCAGCTGTGTTTAGAAGCAGACTTTAGCAGGGATTCCAACACAGTGCGATCCTATTTTTGGTCCCTCTATACGGGTATTTACAACGAATCTGAAGTGTCGGAAATCTTGGAGGATGCTTGCAAAAAGATACAACAGTCCGTCAAAACTTTCGAAGAAAAAGTTGACACTTTTTGAAATTTCGGGGTATAACCATAAGCGTGGCAAAAATCTATCCTTTTCACTCTAGTTCTTTCTTACCCTTGCCAAATCATTACACTAGAAAAGCGGAGTTATAGTGAATGTGACAAATTATGATGAAAAGTGCTTTCTGTATTCAGTTTTAGCCGCTAAAATGAAGTGCTATAAAACCGAGGTTAAATAATACGAACCATTTTTGAATACCGTAGACCATTCCATATTGACGTTCCCCGTGAGTCTACGCAAATTGATTCCTTCGAACGAGCAAACAATTTCTCCATTAACGTAATTGCTTACAAGGGATCGATAGGGTTACACCCGGTGAAAGTGAACAAAAATATGCAAGGCAAAGTAATTGACCTGTAACTAATAGCAGACGAAAAAGGAAATACTCATTACTGCGCCATTCTCCATATTGATAGGGTACGCCGATTTCGAGGTGTTGGAAGTAACAGGAAATTTTACTGCCATAACTTCTTCGCGGCCTTTGGTAAAGAACTATTCATGATGGAGCACACCAGTAAATGTGTGAGAATGAATAGGGCGCACTCACTTTCCTACCACCCGGTAATAACACGTTAAAATTCCTCCACTACGATAGACGCAATCCTCATCCTTGGGTAATTTATGCAGATTTTCAATGTATGCTCAGACCCGTGCAAACTATTAGCACCGATCCATCCTCAAGTTCGTCTACTAAAGTCAGTTTGCATTCGCCTAGTAGTTTTGGCTACGTCAGTCCAGAAAATGAAATTGTGAGTCAACAATTCTACCTCAGCAAGGACGCGATGTATAAGTTTTACAAATGTAAGAAATAGCGAAATTCAAAAATTTGCGACGGTTATCGCACGACCAAAACGTCTGATGATGACAGCCAAGGATGAAATTCGGTTCTCGAAAACCGATACTTGTTACTACTGCAATAAAGTCAATGTCTCCGATAAAGTGAGAGATCACTGCCACTTCACGGGAAAGTTCAGAGGTGCTTCTCACATAAAATACAATCTGCAGGCTAGGACAATAAATACGATCCCGGTTATCTTCCATAACTTGGAAGGCTACGATATGCATCTACCGATTTCTGCGACGGAAAACTTCCCTTCGGGAGTAAACGTTCTTGCTAGAAATACGAAGCATTTCATAAGTATGAGCATTACGCGGTACTCTTCCTTCGGTGGAAAGGACCTTTCGGTAAGGTTGCGATTTTTAGACAGCTATAGTTTCCTATCTTCCTCGCTGGAAACTTTGGCTAAAAACCACAAGAAAAACATAAAGAAAAACATAAAAACACAAGAAAAATATTCCCCATCTGAAAAACTGCTCTCGATTCGGTATACTGGTTTGCGCCAGGAGTGAAAAACGAAGAAATCTTGGATTTATTGACGCAAAAAGGCCACTACCCGTACGAGTACGTGCAGTCTATGGATGTGTTTGAAGACCAGGAATTAGCTCCTAAAGCGGCGTTCTTCTCCTCTCTACAAGGCGAAGGCATCACCGACATGGAGTACGATCACGCAACGTCGGTTTGGCGGTTGCTGAAGGAGAAGGTTTTTAAAAATTACCATCTCTTATATCAGATGATCGACGTGTATCTTCTAGCCGACATTTTTCAGACTTTCAGAGAAATTTGCTCGGTCGATGACAGCATAGATCCTTTCTACTATGTACCCACACCGGGGATTAGTTTAGCAGCGGTCTTGAAAAAACTAAAGCCGAATTAGAACTGTTTACGCATGGAGGAAAGCATAACTTTATAACTTCCGGTATCAGAGGTATAACAACTTTTGTGTCGAAAAGGCACTCGATTGCTAATAACAAATATCTACCAGATACTTATGGCGACAATTTACCTAGTCTGTATCTAGTAAATTTGAATGTGAACAACTTAAACGGGCTATCCATGATGGAATTCCTTCCCTACGATCGATTTAGCTGGCTGACGAGGAAAGAAATTCTCGAAAAACTTTCGGAATACGGCTTTTTATTGGAAGTAGACTTGGACTATCTGCCCGAACTGCATGAGGATCACAACGATTATCCTTTAGCGCCGGAAAAGTTTGAAATAATGCCGAAACTCATGTCTCCCTTCATGAAAGAAATGGCAGGAAACAAGAAGATCCTTTCTACTTCCAAACCGATGACCAACCTGCTCCCGAAGAAAAACTACGTAGTTCATTACAGGAATTTACAATTCTACTTGAAACTTTAATTTTAAAGGACATCTGCAGAATTCTAAAATTTCGTCAGAAGCAATGGCTAAAATCCAACATAGAATTTAAAACCAAGAAGCGTCAACTAGCTATGACGACATTCGAAAAGACTTTTTCAAATTGAGAAATAATTCGGTATTCGGAAAAACCATGGAAAACAAATCGGAGCGTTTATCCGTTAAATTGACCTCCGATCCAAAAAATCATTCAAATACACCAATGTACCACACGCGGATTCCTTCAAAATCCTCAACGAAAATCTCATACAGGTAAACTTGAAGCTTCGTAACATCAAGTGCGACTTACCGACTTACTCTGGTTTCTGTATCCTCGAACTTTCCAAATTTACGATATACGAATTTCACTACGAGTTCATGCATCCAAAATTTGGAGACGGCATGCGTTTACTTTAAACAGACACCGACAGTCTGTTCTACGAGGTAGAGACTGACGATTTTTATCGGGTTATGGAAAGTGAGCTAGATAGATTCGACACCAGCAATTACGATCCGTCGCATCCTCTATACAGCGTTAAAAACAAACAAGTCCTGGGGAAAATGAAAGATGAGACGGCCAGCATCCCGATGAAAGAATTTGTAGGTTTGAAAGCAAAAATATACTCGTTTTTAGTCCGGGAAGATAGCATTAGAAAGGCTAAAGGGATTAGTAAAGCATTTATCCAAAAAAGTCTCTGCCACGAAGACTACAAAAAAGTGATATTTTCGAAAACATCGTCGAAAGCCATGTGGAGGAGCATTCAAAGTAAGAATCATCAGCTCGCCAGGGTTGAAATTTCAAAATCATCTGTATCTTCCTACGACGATGAGATATTCGTGTTGGACGATGGAATACATACGTTAGCGCACGGTAACTACAGAAACAGCATACCGCACGATTTTGTAGACGACATAATCGAACCGATGGAGGATGACGAAGCAGAAGAGCGTACTTCGCTAGTGAAAGACGAGGAGGAATCGATCCCTGAAATACCGAGACGAAGCGAAGAAGACAAAATGGTGACTAATAAGAGGAAAAAAGCCTCTGCTTTACGTAAGAAATGTGCGACAGAAACTACGGAACAGAGAAAAGCTAGGTTGCAGAAAATGGCCACCACTTTTGCTAAGAAATGTGCGACAGAAACAGCTGAACAGAGAAGAGAGGGGTTGGGGGAAAAGGCAGCTGCTAAAAGAAGAAAAAAATTCATGTAATAAAATGGGTCTAAAAAAATGCAGAAAAAATTATCCGTACCAAATCGTTACGGATATTTTTTCCACATTGTTTTAGACCCATTGTACGGATCTATTTAGAAAGCCAAAGGTTGCTAATGTTATCGGTCCAACTATTAAATACTGAATCATACCCCTTCCACTTGACAAAGTAGAGCATTTTTCCGTCTTTTCCTTTCTTCTTAAGTAGTACTTTTTCCACTAAAACAAGTCCAGAACGAATGTGTTTTGTATTTCCAGTTCGTAGAAGCCTCCGAGAATGGGTTCGCCCGATTTATCTTTTAAAAAATAAGTTACCGGATCAGTGTTTTGTACGTTGCAAACCGTGAAAACTTTGTTGGTAAAATTTTGGAGATATCCCTTATCGAAAATTGTTTTGACTTTAGAAATTCTGACTTTATCTCCTACGACAAACATTGGTTTCTTAGACGGTCCTTTAGATTTTGCTCGTCTCAACAACGGATCGTGCCGCCTGGTTACTTCCCTCGGTTTCAACTTCGTAGTAGAATTGACAGTGTTGTTGTACTGAGAAACTAACTCGTCGATAATATCTACCAATTTATAAGTTCCCTGTCCGGTGAATCTTTTCCACATCCGAGTTTTCAGGGTTCTGTTGAATCGTCCTACCACGCTCACCTTCATCTCCGTATGCCTAGAGTACATGTTGATGTTGTGACACTTAAAGAGTACTTTGAAGTCTTTATTGTAGAACTCACTACCTAATTCGACTTGTAAAATTTTTGGGGGGTGTCGCTCCTACGAGTATTTTCTTGAAAGCTTCGGTAACGTATACACCGGATTTAGATTTGAGGGGATTTGCCCAAACAAACTTGGACATGACGTTAATACAGGTTAATAGGTAGTTTAACCCTTTATTAAGTTTAGCGTAAGGTATCATTTCCACCAAGTCAGCCTGCCATAGATCGTTCAAGCCCAGTACAATCACTTTCCGCCTCGGAAAATATTTTCGCGCTGGCTTGTGAAGTTCTTTTACGAGTTAGTCCATTTTTTTAATTTCCCATTCCGAATCTTAGTTTCGTTTTCATAATCTTCTTAACGATCGAAGTGGCTAGATTCTCCCCATGTCAGAGAAGGATCGTCTCTCACTCTTTGAACTTTAGAAGCGAGAACTTCATCGGGCGACGTGCCGATCCGAGCACTCGGAGTAAGATATATCGTGTTCTTTGCACGCTTCGTCTAGTTGATTAATCCCAGGATCTCCTCGAGCCAATCGTTTTTCCAGTTTGGTTCCTGGACCGCAGTATTAGTAGCCGGGCAAATGCAGTTCGACCGGTAATGTATCTATAATTTTATTTACGATTCATCTCCCAGATTTAATAAAGGAAGCTCTTTTCGTTCCACATATCTCGCAAAATACAACTTCCATTTGTCTGTTATTTTTTGCGGTTATAATAAGGGACGGCTCGGGGCCGTTAGCTGTGAGACGCCTACATTTGACGCAGTACCTAATCTTGATAGTTCTTTTGTTTTATACGTATTTTTTTTAATCTAAACCTAAATTTTGATAAGCCACCCTTTTCTCCCACGCAGTTATGATTTGTCTTTCCTGTATTAACGATAAAATTTGTATCATTTGGTTTCTATGTCCGTCGTGACTGGCCGATGCGGACTCGTATTAAAGCCTGAGTCTCTTTATCAAGTCGTTAGGATCGTCGTAATATATATAATCTACCATGCTACCCGCCTTTTTAACCATGCCACCACCCTTTTTCTAAGATTTTTTTTCATATCCTCCCAAAATCTGACGAACCATCGTTATGTACTTGGTGCTTGAATTAGATCTAGGTTTACAAGTTTTTGAATCGTTGTTGATAAAAATGGCGTCGGTATTTTGTAACATGTCCGCGTAAGCTGCTTTAACTTGTGGTGAGCTGCTTTAACTTGCCTTTCAAATCTCTAGAAACTAGCAAGCTCTAAAGCCCGCGTTTCCCTGTATGCTGCTTCCCCCCGACCACTATATCATTTTCAAAAATTTTAACCACTTTATTCCCCATGGTCAGCTCGCATTTTTTCGTGTCGTACTGAAGGCCGAATACCGAATCAGTTTCCTTGAGATTTTCGAAAAATTTTGTCAATAGATACGCAGCCGTTGGTCCAACAATCTGACCGGGTAACAAACTATCGAGGGACGGGAGAGTGGGCATGTGGGGAAGCTCCGGGGAGTATAAATGCGTTTAGCTTGCACCGCGGAATATGAGGTGGTAACTTTAGGGCCGGTGCTCGTAGAGGCGTATTCAGTTTGGGCCTTGGGAGAAATTTGCATTATCGGAGGACTCGAATATTCGGCAAGACTAATACTGGGAGGAGTAGAGACATCGGAAGGAGTCAACGATAAATCCGTTTCGTAGTCATCCTCCTCACTTTCTACCTCTTTATAAGCTTTAATCGGGGTAGTTTGTGTGGCTTGAGTATTTTTAATTGGAGTGTTTTTAATCGGAGCACCGAACACTGGTGTCGGGTGCTTACTACCGGTTTAAAAAATTCATGTAGCGAGTCTTCTTGCCCTCTCTCGCCCAAACGTTGATTTAGATACTTTTTAGTTAAACGTTTTTTTGAGTTTTGCAATTTCTCGTTCCGTCTCTATTCTTTTGTCTAATAGGTAAAAATGAACGATGGTATCTCCCCTCATTTAACGTTTTGTTAATTGAAAAAACCCGTAAGGTTTTTTCCAACACGTTCTACACAACAGTTTAAAGTCCGAAAATTCCATGTCGGGGTCAATGTGATTTTCGTAAACGTGTTTCAAATTTACCTCATCCACGGGGAAAAGAATTAATAAAATTACGTTGTCCCTGACCACTTGTTTAGGAATTCTCGTGTAGGACTGACTGCAATAAAAGTCAGCGTTTGAATGACGTCCTTAAGCGAAATAACGTTCGATGTTTTTAATTTGTCCAAAAGGCAATCATCAAAAAAGAATCAGGTTTCGAAATTTTGGGTCTGGTTCTTCAGGCGCAATTGAATCAATTTCTGAATCGTGAAAAAATGCTACATTCTGCACAATTTTTTCCTCAATTATGGTAAATACTGACTTAATAGCTTTGTACTTTGGTTGACATAAAGTCTTACTTACTGTAAATATATAATCGATAATAGTCGAGCCATCTTTCGTTATAGATGAAATTAAATTTTGCGGGGCCTATAATTAGACATCTGATTTTCGAAGGTAGGAACGGATGATTTTTAGGTTCTTTCTTTGGTACGAAAAAGTCGTAGTTTTTAATTTCCATCGTAGTTTTTTTATTTATGCATATTATTTAACATTTACGGAGATACCAAACCCATAAAGTCTTCGTCGGTAAATTTCTCGGAAGTATCGGAATGAGCTACTCCAAAATCTATGTTGCACCATAACTTAACGTTGCTGGGATACTCGTCGGTGACGTACACCGCAGTAAATTTCCCGGTGACTTCCGTCAGATTTAAAGCATTGAAAGATGGCAAGTTAAACCACGGTTTGTCAATAACATTTTATTAAGTTTTCCTTTAATTTTGTGTATATTCTCGTACACTTAAGTTCCAAGACAGAGTGGTTTGTCTCCATAACCCTCGTTCGCCTTTTCGCAACAGGAGTAACAGGCAGACTCCGAATGCATAGAATTGGGATAATTGAACATAGTCAAAGACACGGATTTTTGATCGTTTAATTGATATCTAGCTTCGTACAGATGTACCGTTTAGGATTTTTCAACAGTTTTTGAGTTTCCGGGTCGCTAGGTGAAATCCACCCTTTACATTTTGATTTCTTGTCCGAAACGGGAGTCCCCGGACCGTTTAAATCCTTAAATTGTACGAAAGGAGACAAGGCAAACTTTACGCTGTTTTTAATCTTTGAACCATTCTCGATTTTAACTTTCAGCAATTTTTTGACAAGAGATTGGAAACATTCGTTTGCTAGGATGGTTGAGATATTTTGAGCTCACGGTTATTCCTTTTATTATATATATAAAATATTTTTTGAAAGTTTAAATAAGGATGTCGGTAAACAATTTTGGACAATCGTTGAACAGAGCGAGAGAGGATGATTCAATCGGATTCGGTCCGAGAGGTGAGCCAGGACTCAGGTATTTTTAACTCCTGAAAACAACTACGATATGCAAAGCAAGCGGTTAACTAAAGTAGGAGCCGCTATGGAACCCAGATTATTCCCAGATCGGTACTCTGACAACGGACATTCAAAAATTTAAAACCGACTTCTCCGACGAATTAGCTTCCACTATCGAAAAAAACATGCTGTACGTAGACGGGTCTGACGGAAATTTCTACGCAAAGAAGAAGCAAATTAAGGACGTGGCCTTGCCCCGGAACGCTGTAGACGTGGCAACAGAAGTCTACGTTGACAGGAATTGCCTATTACAGAATGAGCTAAAAGTATACTTCAACGCAAGTAACAAACCGATAAGAAATCTAAGCAAACCTACTTTACCGAGTAATGCCGCAATGAAGGTATGCATAGACAGCAATTGCCTGATACAAGACGATCAGAAGGTATACTTCGATGCCTCGAACAAACCAATTACGAATATAAGTGAGCCGATTTTACCTAGTGACGCGACTATGAAGAAATTGATGCACGAAAATTGTTTCATGATAATTAGTTTCTGCATGAAAAACCCTTTGCATAAAGAAGTCGACTGGTTCGTTAATTTTGGATTTATCGTGAACTACATAAGTAAAAGTTCTGGTTCAATTCATAAAGCAATTTTATACTGTAACGATCCGAGCGTAGAAGTCGTTGTTAAATGTATAGCGGGAAAGAAAACCTTTCTTATTACTAAAACGAGGGAAGCGCATTCGACGACTACCGTTTTTAACATTGTTTACGAAATGGAAAAAGATTCGACCATCGTGGTACACAAGGTCGAAGATTTTCATACGGAAGACATTTATTTCCAGTTGGATTTACACATCACTTTTCAATAGATTTCATTTTATCTAAAACAGCTTCGTAATTACGAATCTTAGAGAAGGAGCTAAGGAAAAAATAAACAAAAGTGCCTGCACTAAATCTGGTCAAAGTTTTGCACGCGTTCGTAATTGTATTTAATTCCCGTCCCCAAGTAGGTAATCATGGACCGGGGAGGACCCACATTGCCGAAACTATCGAAATAACAGGGTTCGCCGGAAATAGTAGAATAGGCTGCCCAGTGAAATCCGTCTCCATTGTGGAAATCTTCCAAGTTTACGATTCTGCTTTTGCCAGTAAGCTAAAGTTTTAAAGGAAGCATGTCTTTACTAAAAGTACCTCTAAATTTCGGAATTTTCATTACTCTAGCCAATCGGTTAAAATCATGGTTCGTTAAAGGTTTATCAAAGTTGATTAAACCCTGGGTGGTCTTAAGTAAAGACCTTTGACACGGTGAATTTTTTTTGCTTCGTTTCTCGTTTTATCTTTTTTTTCTTGCCAGAACCTTCCACTTGCTTACGATGTCGCACGAGTTCAGCTAGAATTGGTGCGTCCTTTTGTGCTTTTTTTACGGCAGATACCACCCCCGTGGTTCCCCCCCCCCTGCCAACCCACCAATTCCGGCCGAAATCGGCCTTAATAACGCCAATGGCAAAAAGCCACCTTTCTTTTTTCGCGGTCTAGTTTTGAGCACCATATCTTTTTTATTAATAAACAATTTCGACTTTGCCTCTATCCAACTTTAGGTTCATTTTCCTGTCTCCAATGAGCAGAGCGTGACAGACAGTGTTAGTGGCACAGCTGCTCTAAACTTCAGTTTGACTTGTACATCCACGATTCCGGATTGAAGACTCTCGGACTGTTTGGAGCAATCCAACACAACGAGTGGATAGGCTTTCTTGAACTGAAGCAAGTCGACACTCAAATCGTTGGTGTCGTAACACAGCAGCTTAAATTGTTGCGTCATTCTGTACAAGCCGACGTACTCACCAGTGGCAAAATTAGCCCATAACCACCTATACACGAACCGTACGCCTTCAACGTACAGCAGCGAAAAACTAAGTCCCAGCGCGAGCTTTGTGAGGGGTCCCCGGGGACCCCGAGCAAAGCTGGCAGTCACAGCCCAGTGGTCAGCGTCGTCGACTCCAAACCAAGAAAACGCCGGTTCGAATCCCAGAACCGACCCATGTACCATATGGACTCTAAAAAAAAGGGTCTTCTTTCAGACGGTTATGGGTTATTGGGTGCAATCATTTATTTTCTCAACCCTCAGTTAGTATTCAGATCAAGAAACGGATATCTTTTGGAATTTAGAGTCTCGTGACCATCTTGCAAACTACAGTGGTCGAACACGGCCGGATTTTTACCTAAAGCGTCCTGTCTGTTTGTTTCAAAACCTAGAACTATTCACCTAGGTTTTTCAATCGCGGAAGTAGTCAGCACGCAGCAGGTGAAGTTGGTATTTTTAGGGAGCTTGCAGCTATCGTAATGCCAGTGTCTAAATCATAAATCCACCATAGTTCCGTTTTCTATGAGATTGTAAAGTTCAAGTTTTTGATCGTCCGATGTGGTAACGTGGGGGATGAGCCAAGAAATGCTACTGACAACAACTTTATCATTGGCCGTGGCTGCAGGTTTGAAGATGGCATTTGTATCGCTGGTTCTCATACAAGTGAGTACGTGTTTAGTTCCATAAATTAGCTTGTCGTAATTTTCGAAAAATCCCATGACGTGTTTCAAGGAAATGCCGAATGTTAAACTTCCTGTGGGAGTTGTTTCAACGATGATGGACGCGTGCCGCAGTTTAAAACCCAAATTGTCGGTTAGATCAGCAGCGACAGAAGCTGCACTAATAATGCCCAGCACTGACCGAGCAATGCCGGCTGTTCCGCCGATCCGTAAGAGAGCAGCCCTTTCATTAGGCTACCGAATCCCGGATAATTTAACTCGTCTAATTGTTTATCACCTATATGGTGTAGCGAAGCAGACAAGAGTCTACGGTGTATGACTACGCAGGTTTACTGCAATTCCACGTTTTACATACTTAATATGGCAAGCAGCCATTCGTAGGAACAAAAAAACGATAACAATAGAAAATATAAACAACAATGTTAATAACAGCGTAACAAGTCTAACAATACCAATAAACTTATAGTTACGCTACATCCTGACCCCCCATTTAAAGGCAAGTTTAAATTTCTAATGGAAATAATAATTGTATTGGTCTTCGCAAGTTTCTA
>JAHWFP010044791.1:0-23338 GCA_023313725.1 Lithobius niger | reverse complement strand
AGAATTAGCTATCAGAAGTTCATACTACCAGGGACTTGATTAGTTACTAGAAAAGGGGTCGTGTGACAAAGCTGTTATCAACTGACTTCACCGAACCAAAATATTCTACAAAAAATTAACATTGTAAAAGTTAAAGAAGCATTCCTAATTGGAAGGAATTTGAGCTGAGTTACGGTTTCTGGTGTTTAAGTTAACCGCAGCGAGCTTGGTAGGTCGAGCGAGGCACGTAATTTGAAAATAAATTCGGCAAAAAGGCATTCAGCGAAACGGGAAATCCCGTTTCGTCGATTGCATTTTTGCCGAATAATTTCCCGTTTTCGTGTTTCACCGAAATGAAGACGCTAATTACAATTCGGTGGAACGGGATTTGGCGGAACGGTTAACACCCTATTGGTAGAACGCTCTCACTGCACAGCCACCACGACCACATCGGACAAGTTACACCAAATATACTCCAGGTTCTTTTTTTTATGGTTAAGATTGACAAAAATCAATGGAAATTTAAATTAGTTTTTGGAAATAAAAGTTATGCTTGAAATGAAAAAAGTGAAAAACATTTGGTATTCCTAGCGCATTACAAGCTTTACTTGGCTGGGGATCATGTGGCATTCTCGTAGCGAGAAATCATCTGAAATTCCAACATGGTGGCAGTTTTACTTTGCCGTCTCGCAACGAAAACAGTCAATAATGTGAGATGAGAAGCGACTCGGAAAATTGTTTCGTCAGGAGAAAAGTTTTATCTTATTGTTACGGAGTACAAGACTGCAAACATTTACTCAAACGATGTTGGATTCAGCTGAAGCGTTGTTACCATGGCAACGACATCTTGGCCAACGCGATTCAATTATAGCTTATTCCACGTTATGTTTTCAGAAAACTGACCACATGACATCACGTTTGCTTCGACTACGAGTGCAAAAAAAACGTAAAATATGCACTCGGAGACTATTACAGTGATTGTGTCTACAAGTGTGATATCCGCATGTTTTTCATTCGTAGTGCAAGGAACCATGGAGTCATACAGTCAGTTTTATGAAAACATAATGTGGAACAAACTATAGCAGCAAGCATGCAAATACGTGTCGCAGAAAATGGGAGAAAATTTTGTTCCAATTTGGCGGAAACCTTCATAACGTTTTGGCGCATGAAATTCACAAGTTCGAAGATGAAATTTCCGACGTTGAATATTTGAGGGGTGGGGGAGGGCGCAATTCGAGAAAAAGCACTGGACATATATCGTAACAGGTTTCTGCCACGCCAATAAATAAAATAATTCTAATGTATAAAGCATCTCTCGGCAAGCCGAGTAATTGTCATTTACAAAACTCTCCTAGCTTCCAAGTTTTTAAGTGGTTTGCAAAGAACAAAATAATATACCCCCAAACTAGGAAGAAGTTCACGCCAGGTTAACAACATCATCACATGTCAATACGCGTGCTTCAATTTTCTATTTACGCATGTCATTTACTTTGATACATTTCGCGATAACTTTTTAAGTAAATGATTCTTAAAAGTTCATCTTCGATCCTTTTAAATTTTGATAAGACAGAAGCGAATTAACGCTTAAAACAATTTTTCTACACTACGCAGGGGCAAACTTAAGTGCACAATCACTTTGGGGAGATTTTTAAGCTCATACGATTTAGGCCACTTGATTTTACTTAAGTTAAATAAAATAATTTATTTGAATGTTGATGTCAATATGAACAAAACCGCCCACTGTCATCACATATTTCCGAATGTCAACAAAAGATAATTTTTTTAAGAGGGTCTGTCCCACCTTGCCGATGTGCTGCAACTGCACGCCCATTCTAGCTCATGACGTCCAAAGTTTCACACAATAGTGGTAAATGGAGTACCAACATGTCACAATCACATAATAGAAGTGTACTCGGGCTGCATTATTTATTACCCCCCCCCCCCTCTCTAGTGATCAAATTTCATTTACCGTATCAATTAAGTGTTAGAAGGCTTTCAACGTCGTATCAAACAAACTTCGAGCCGGAAAATGCATAATATTTATAACTATGTCTGAAAATATTTTTCAGTTATGTTAAACCTCACCCGCGAAGATTTGTCTAAGGTTTAAGGGTGTCCGTACTTCACCGTAGCGCCATGAAACTCGTTTCCGGCCTGGTAAAATTTAAGCTGACCCGCTTCAACCCATATGTAAACCACGACAACATAACCACAGAAAACAACGACACAATAACCAAGAAAGGAAGCGAGTTAGGGCTACGACACCAATTCAAAAGCAGCAATTAATACGATAGGACGAGCATGTTCATTCTTTCATGGCATCAGTTACAAAGAAGGACCATGTTCATACTTTGCACGGTAGCAATGAAAAAGGGCGAGCCTGTTTATTCTTTGCACGGTACCAGTGAATATGGGCGCGCAGCCGGCAACGTGAAAGGTAATGTCGATTTGAAGTAACAATCAGTAACATAAAAAATATTAAGACATGTATTGTTTCACAGGAAAACATGGGAAATCAATTCTGGGCCCGAACAGGAACAGACAGACACCAACACGAAAACAACGGGACAGTATGACAACATGGCTTCCTACTAGTTCGATATCATGAAACATATTGCCATGTTGGCACCTCCAAATTATAGTTCACACCCTCGAATTACCAAGCCACACATGTCTTGTAAAACACGAACAGACTCGACCCGTCACTTAAGATTACCACGTGGGATGTAAGATTACCCGAACATCACAAACAATTCTTCCCAAACCACGTGCTAATCGATTCAAAGCACCGTCAACAAATGTCACTATTTCCATACCTGTCGTGTCGGATTTCCTTTAAAATTAGCACAGGTTAAGATACTCCGGCAACAACAAGAGACACGTCCGTATCACTTCGAGACCTCGGCCACCTTTGGCAGCAGGAAAAGGTAGCTCGAGGAGGGAGGGGGTGGATGGGGGTGAAGTTGCAGAAAAAAAAAAGTTTTTCCAGTAGGAGGCGTTGGCTGTAGGCAGCTGGCTAGCGTAGTCCGAGTGGCCTAAGGCCAAGCTGATTGACACGGGCCTAGCACTCTGTAATGAATTGCGTGGTAGCCCCTAGGCAGGGCCCTAGGCCCAAGCGATGACCGGACTGTAGGCCTCGCGACCTCCCCGGGCCACGTCCAGGCACCTGCACAACCTGCCTGCCTACCTACTGTACATTCCACTACCTCCACCCCCTCATACACAAACCCCTATTTGATTACTACATAGCACCTTACAAGAAATAACGCCACTGTCCACACCGAAGCACTTTATCTACCATTAAAAAAAAAAAAGACTACGGACGAGTTAATGGCAGGAGGCATGAAATTTTTTTTTGGGGGGGGGGGGGGGGGTTGTTGATGTGGTTTTTACGGAACGGGTTACAGGCACGCTGTTGGGGTTCTGGGTGTCTTCCCGTTTCGCCGAAAATTAACCCCTTACTAAAATTCGTCAAAACTGGAATTTCCGTTTCGCGGAATCATTTAAAAATTTAATATTGGAGAAGATGCATTCCTAAATGGAAGGAATTTGTGATTAGTTGCGGGTTCTGATGTTATAAAGTTTAGCCGCAGCAAGCGCGGCAGCAAGAGCGAGGCGCGTAATGTCGGGAAAAAAATATAATAAAAAAATTAAGATAACGTTTAAATTCGGCGAAACGGGATTTGGTATACACTTGGCCCTGGGATGCTTCGCGCTCATTTCGATTGTCGTACGTAAAGGATCCTAGAAATTCCCTATTGAAATTACCTAGGAAAATTGTCCCTATCGCCTTCTGGCGCCATGGCTTCAGGTGGCAACGATTCAAACTTCCAAAGAAAAGGTTAAACAAGATTTAACAGTGTCAGTATACTGTCACACCTGCTGAACGTTTAGGTATTTATAGTGCAAAACATTGCGTCAATAATAAAAAAAAAATAGCAGGCGAGTCAAGGGGTGGGGGGGGGGGGAGGGGAGGGGGGGTTAAAACTTTGTTGAGCCTGCAAGAGGGAACAGATGTTCTGTTCTGAACATTTGTCAGCCATTTTCTCCCACTGTTCATAAATATTGACTAAGCTAGTCCCTAAGTCACTACGTGGGAGACATTCCGGTTGGGAAAGGGGGGGGGGGGGGAGACTTAGAGAGTACTGTACAAAACATCCACGTTATTTTTTTGCAATGATGATAAAAATTAATTTAAAGGTACATTTCTCCCGGTTGGCTTTCCTGTATGGCTCAGTTCTGCAACATTACTTCAGACAGTTTAAATGTTGCAAAGGCATTCATTTTCCTATTTCTCCCGTCGTCAGAAACGGTTTTGCTACATTCCAATGTTGCGAAAGCTGTTAAGCGCAGGATGCTCGATTAACATAGTCGTTTTAATACCATACTCATTTATGATTGAGTTAAATTATGTCCGGGTCCTAAATTGTAGCTGGTCTTTAATTGTAGCCGGGTGTTTTCCCAATGACTAAATGGCGCCAGTCAACTCTAGATTGGAGGGGTGTGAGGCAATGATTCCCCGACAGGGCGCGAAGAAAATGAACATTTTTTTGTTAGAATTTGTTATATTTTAGCAGGGGGGGGGGGGCCCGGCGAAACCAGCTAGGGGGTCTGGGGAGTGCTGTAAGGCCCCTCAGTGGGGCCCAGGGCGGAGCCCCGGAAGCTGAAGCATTTTACACAATTTGAGGGCCATTTTCGGCTTCCCAAGACACGTTTGCACCACATTGTTAAGAAAATCTCGCATGTTTTTCGACAACATTCTTTAGCATGAGAGGTCATAAAAAATTCTATTTTTTTACATTTTATTTACAAATTAAATTAACTGATGAACACTAAATAATTTAGGTTTGAAAAATATTGTTGCTTACTTTTCAAATGGCGGAAGATTTAGCTGACGTTGCTGAATTAACCAAGAATTATTTTTAATCACGGTGGCGATGGGCTAAGAGGAAAAGGGCTACTAGCAAATCAAATCGCCAACTTAGTCTTCAATTTTGAGTCTGCTCGGTTTTAATGGAGTTAATTGTTATCAGACGTCAACTAACGAAAACTAAACAAATTTTGTTCTTTACAAGTTTAACTGACGTTTCGGCTACAACCATAGCAAGAACACACAGTTGCCCCTCAAAGGTACACGGCCATTTGTGAGAACAGTGATTTTTTTAAGTCCTGTATTGGTTATACGATGAATTGAGTAAGCGTCCTCTTGGTTGGGAGGCCGGGACTCCCCAAAATTTCCCCATTTTTTTTTACGAATTTTATGTCGTCATGTAACTCATGTTTCTGGCTGTTCCCCGACGACAATTTCGGTTACTCCCCGACCCGAGGGGGGGGGGGGGGGCAACGCTTCCCCATTTTTAATCAGGATATTTATTTTTGCCGAATCCTGTTTCGCCGAAAATATTTTTTCCCACTTTTTTCCCAGCTGGCAGTACCGCGTTGACTGGGGCTAACCCTATAACATCAGAAACCAAAACTAAGAAAAAGTAGAAATGATTTCTTTTAACTTCTCGGTTAAATTTTGTAAGACTATTTTAATTCGGTGAAACGGTAAATTTCTTTTTCGCTAAATCCCCTTTCACCGAATTTTAAGCATCTTAATCTTTTTTTTCAAAATGGAGATAGTATAGCCTGCCAGTGTTCGTTTTAAAGAAGGGATTTGCACTAAAATCTAAATGTGACGTAACGTCAGCCAAAATGTATGCTAAACATCAACAAGTGCGTCATTTTCCGCAGAGACCCGCCATTGAGAAAACATAGCAGAATGAAGCTGTATACAGGGAGTGCTAAGTAACAAGACACGAACCCCTATCTACCTGTATTCCTTTTGTATTGGCCCCTTTTGTACTTGTTACCTGTTCAACCATCTATTGCAACCAAGCGAGACCCCCTTCTTTTAAAATTTAGTCTGCCACCCACTCCCCGCCCCCGCCCACCCCCTCTCTACCTTCCTACCTTTCAGAAAACCCGCTTGGTGCCTCGTAAACCCAAATCTATAGAGAGAGAGACTTCAAGACCCTTCCAGAGTCTTGCAATCCACCACGTTGACAATTTATACTAGAACCAAGAAAAAAAATACATTAGTTTACCCACTACTTGGAATATAATTTTGCGATTTAATTTCAATAAATGGGATATATTAGTTTTGTAATTTTGGGCATTTACCCAAAGGGTTTGACTGAGACTGAAGTGTTAAATTTAGATCCATTAAACCTATCTAACACGTAATATTATTAAAATTGCGAGGGGGTATCAACTTTGGTAATCCGGTGTACATGTGTTTGGTAATCCGCAAGTAATCCGCAGTATTCCTTGGTAATCTTCCGGTAATCTTAGTAATCCAGTAGTATTCCTGGTATTCCGCGGTAATCCTTAGTAATCCGAGGTAATCCTCAGTATTCCAAGGTATTCCGACTCAGAAAATCGGAGGTAATCCGAAAGTATTCCATGCAGTAATCCAGTAATCCGAAGTATTCCTTGTAGTAATCCAGTAATCCGAGGTAATCCGGAGGTAATCTCGCGTAATCCGGAGTATTCCAGTAATCCGAGATATTCCTTTTAGTATTCCAGTCATCTGAGGTATTCCTTTTAGTATTCCAGTAATCCGAGGTATTCCTTTTAGTATTCCAGTAATCCGAGGTATTCCTTTTAGTATTCCGGTAATCCGAGGTATTCCTTTTAGTAATCCAGTCCACCAACGTAGTCCTTCCGAGTAATTCCTTGTCGCTGTTTCAACCACTAGATGTCGACGCTTGTCACGTGAAGAAGCGTCAGCCCGCCAAAAAGTATGTTTTGCAATTAGCGAGGCATCCTGTGCGGTAGCCACAGCAGCGACTCAGATTTTAACCTCAGATTTCAGACTCAGATTTTAGGGTTTCAGGTAAGTAAATTAATGTAGACCTGGTTTCGCAGCCTGCCTTGTAAATTGTGTCAATATTTATTAGTAGACTGCGTACAGTACGCGGTTCGTGATAGCCGTTTAACTAAACACGAAAGTGTAGCAGAAAAGACGTCACTTGTACGAAAAGTTGATGAAAGTGTGTTAGGCTATATTTAAATGCAGAACATTATGTAATACATTTCGATAATACATATGATCCAAGGAACAGTCAAATGTAGATCTTGTACCGATGTACTTAAGTAACTAAATTTACTAATTATAATCTATAATCTTCTATTTCGTATACGTGTGCCACTCACATTTTTTACGAAGGTATCAAGAAGTGTGCAGATGTGTGTTATAAAATAACTTGTAGTCGATGTAGCTAGAACTAATGACATTAAACATAAATTGTTAATAAATCGTCTAACTATTTTAAATGTTAAGAATCAGTAAAACTACGTTTGCTTATGGTTGATCTGAAATCCCCCTTCGTAGAAATAAGACTTCACCAGTAAAGTAAAATTCTAGTAATCCAAAATTATATGTGTAATCCGAGATAATCCCGGGTAAGCCAGTATGATATTAGAAACTTTGTCGACTAATGTTTTCTGGAAGTAATGCATGGTAATCCAAGGTAATCCGTAGTTTTCTGAGTTGTTCTTGGTATTCAGATTCTATATCCTCTAAGTTTAAGAATATACTCAAAATAATAAGAGTCTACCTCGGATTACTTCGGAATACCACGGATTACTTCGGATTACCAGTGAATGACCATTATATTACCTATTAATATTGACAGGTAATCCGAAGGTAATCCATTGGTAATCCGTGGTATTCCGAAGTAATCCGAGGTATTCCGCAGTAATCCGATGTATTCCGAAGTAATCCAAGGTATTCCTAAGTAATCCGAGGTATTCTTAGTAATCCACGGTAATCTTTGGTAATCCATGTTTGCAAGTAATCCGGTGTACACTATATTTATAAGGTAATACCCCCTCGTAAAATTGTTGGTGAAAAAAAGAAATTGCTAATGCTTGACGTTATCTCGAGACGGAGAAGAACAATTCTATTAGGAAACATTTATCATCTTTTACACACAACAATCGACATAAACATTTCCAGGGCAAAAATGCAGTATTTTCAATTACAACGTTTTTTTTTATTTTTTATTATAACGAATATTCGGCAATTACCCATAATTCGTTATTCAGTCAAACATTGATTTTGACCCAATAATGATTCAGCCGACTAATTGTTCAATACAAATTCATGTAACTTTTTAATTAGAAGAGCATCTTCTTCGGCTTTTGATAAATTGTCCGGTATTTTTTTTTTAAGACGTTGTGCGAAAATGTAAATTTTTCTTTCTGTTCCACATTTTCTGAAGGGAAGGAAAGTTTCTTCAAGGCCGAAGATATTTTGGATCATGATCAAATGTTTTTAACCTTTATCAGCAGGGCATACGGGCACTTATTGCATCTACCATAGGGTGCCTTCACACGTAGCCACTCAGTGGCGCTTCTTCAGATGCGGCACTTTGATCTTCTGTGGCATCTGGCGCTTCTGTAGCGCCACACGTGTGAACGCTTCTACTCTCTTCTATGCTCCGCTACGAGTGGCGCTACTAAGTGGCTACGTGTGAAGCGAGCCTTATACTTCAACCATGTATTTTCACCAAAATCGCACGTTAATTTGACTGGCATTTGGTGGAATATTCAGTCATTATTATTATTATTATTATTATTATTATTCAGCCATTAGGGTATTTGGCGGAATAATTAACTGTTCAATACCGAATATTTGGTATTCAGAAGTTTTTGGTGCAAGTGTGTTCTATATTTGGTATGGTAAAGGAAAAACCAAATATAAAATATAGAACACATTTTTATTTTCTATATTTAGCACATTTTATACTAGGTAGGGTAGGCCTTCTGCCGAAAACTTTCCCGTTTCACCGAAAATTAAGCGCTGATTAATACGGCGATAGAGGAATTCCCGTTTTACCGAATCCTGTTTCACCGAAGCAAAATATTCTTTCAAAATTTAACAATGGAGAACTTAAAGATGCATTCATAATTGGAAGGAATTTGTGATTAGTTAAAGTTTCTGATGTTCTAGGTTTTGGCGCAGCGAGTGCGGGGCACGTACAGTGGAAAAAAATATTCGGCAAAATGGGATTCGGCGAAACGGCTATACACAATACATAATATATTATACTTGCGCCAAATCACAGCAAGGGTCAGTCCACGAGGGAAGCAGTCACTGTGACAGCCAATCACAACGAAGCACATGGACGTCTCCCGTTCACACTAAACAACACCAGAAAAAAGCCTACGTGGCAGCTTCAGAGGTGAATCCTGTTTAAATGTGTTTAATCAACACCAATGTTATTACAGGCCCTAAAGCAAATTTGTTAAAATCACATGGGCGCCAAAGCTATCAGCATCGAAGCCTTCATCTGGGCTTATGGTGAGTGGTGGAATCTAGGAAAAAAAAGCCGAGGAAAAAAAAGCCGCGGAAAAAAAAGCCTGGAAAAAAAGCTGATGGAAAAAAAAGCCCCGAAAAAAAAAGCCCCGGAAAAAAAAGCTGATGGAAAAAAAAGCCGATGGAAAAAAAAGCCGCGGAAAAAAAGGCCGTGGAAAAAAAAGCTGATGGAAAAGAAGGCCGATGGAAAAAAAAGCCGTGGAAGAAAGAACGCGATAAAATCCTGGTTCAAAATTTACAAAAATACTACCTAAATGTAGTTACGTGTGTATTAATCATTATTAGCTGCATGTTGCTCGATCAAGGTCACCTTTGGAATCCCCGAAAAGGAAAAGAAGTCACAAGTTTTCTCCCAACTTCCTTAACAGGGGAGGTGGTGGGGGAAAGGGTCGTCCTCAGTTTGGTCGTGTGTCTAAATTATTCACTTTTATTTTGCAGTGAGGGGGGAGGGGGAGGAGAGGGTGGAGGGAAAGGGATACGATCCAGAAAAAAATATTAAAATGTTTGCAGAGAAATATCAAAATAACTCTAAAAACAAAAAAAAAGGTAAAGGAGTTCGGGAATAAAAGTATGCTTTCCGGAATTTTCTTTTAGTTGTCCAAGTTACGGATTTAAGGCAAATTTATGATTTCCTGATTATCCCCCCCCCTCCTATCCAAATTATGGCGGAAACTCGTCATTTCATGATTTATCCTTTAACAATTGAAGGTCACCCGACCAAAGTGAGGACGACCCTTTCCCCCACAACCTCCCCAGTTAAGGAATTTGGCAGGAAACTTGTGATTTCTTTTCCTTTCGGCTTTCCAAAGGTGACCTTGATCGAGCAACATGCAGCTAATGAATGATTAATACACACGTTAAGTGCATTTAGGTAGTTTTGTTGTAAATTTTCAACTACATTTTTTCGCGTTTTTTTTTGACTATCGGCCTTTTTTTCCGCGGCTTTTTTTTCCACGGCTTTTATTTCCATCGGCCTTTTTTTCCATCAGCTTTTTTTTCCGCGGCTTTTTTTTCCACGGCTTTTTTTTCCATCGGCCTTTTTTTCCATCAGCTTTTTTTTCCGCGGCTTTTTTTTCCAAGGCTTTTTTTTCCATCAGCTTTTTTTTCCAGGCTTTTTTTCCGCGGCTTTTTTTTCCCAGGCTTTTTTTTCCGGTCACGGAGTGGTGGCCATACCAAGAACGCCACACACCAACCCAATGCAATGCCACTTGAGATAAAGCTTGCTGTGTGCCTTCACGCGTTACGACAATAAACAGGGCAGTTCGAAAACATGGCTTGCTTCCTCATAGAAGTCGCCAAAAATCTTGCCACATCCTCGTGGAGTATTACCTAATATGGGTTCCAGCACAACCAAGCACTAGACGAACTGTACCAACGAGCAAACTTCCCTATAGACGACAGGAGACTAACTCATAGACTGGGAGCGCCTATCCTCAGAGGGAGGTTTGATCTTTTACTGATCTTCCAGGTGCACGGTTGCAATCACCAAATTTCAGAAACGAAATCGTAGGCAGGCCTATCCCCCCCCCCCGCCCCCACCCCATCCCCAGCAGTAGAACGTATTGTCACTGCGACGGTAGTTGTGTTGCAAAAAAAATTGTCCAAATAAATCTAATTTTTCATGGTTACTCTTATGTTTATTGGTTTTCACTAAGTAACTTTCAGTACTGTAAACTATTGTTTTGGCAATTCCAAATGGAAAAGTCTCATCGAGACGATGAAAACAGTACAGCTTAGGAATGATACTACAATGTCAAAACTGGCCAAAAATTGGCAAAACTGGAAATCCAGGTGAAATTTATCTACAGTGGGTTCCCCTGTCTCACTGATTCTACTACAAGCAGAATCAAACATTTGCAGAGCATCACACACTTCCATGAAACCTTATCCTCACATCGAAACACTGCTTCGAGAAGACTAATTCCCTACTAGTAACAGATCCCAATTACCTGATCTTTTTTTTCTTAATTTAAAAAACATAAACCCCCACAAAATTTATTGATTAGTTATCACCAGAACAAACAGATTGATTGAGAATTAAAATGAACTAGCCGAGTCGCTCGCTTACGCACGCTCATTTGGCGGCATCACGCTTCGCTGTCCCCTATAACTCAATTGTTTTTTTTTTCACGTAAACTTAGTGCCCAGTTTGAGGATTCCTTGGTCATAAAGTGATCACTCTTATTTCGTTTGTCGACAATTCAATTTTGTTTAATAACATTCTAATGCATTGTATTGGCAAAAACGTAAATGTTTGTTTGTATTTATTTTTAAAAATTGCATGTGTTTGCCAATACAATGCATTGGACAAAATTCAATGGTGAACAAACCAAAGTAAGAGTGATGATCACTTTATGACCAAGGTTTTTACTTACAGAGCTTTCATTAGGTCTGACTACAGAAGTTAAAAGGAACACAATGTAAAAAAGATGTTCCAATCCAACCACGAAGGGGGATCTGCAACCCGCAATATGCACACATGGAAATTAAAGACTTACCAAGTTATTCAGAAGGCAATCTGCATTGTGGAAACCTAAGACATTGAATATGGTTCAACAATCCCTTGTCGTAAGTCAGAGAGGATATCGGCCACTATATACTGAACATAAGACCTATCATGATGGATAGCATGCATCGAATAGGATAGCATGCATCGAAGCACACGATCTATGGCCTAAACCCAGAATTTTTATCACAACACACGGGTTCATATGACCTATCAGTTAAATTCAGAGGGTGTAGCATCATGTACAGGATCACACGGCCAATCAACTCCAACCCAGAAGGGATATCACCATGTCTGAAACAAGACCTATCGATTAAACCACCAGGTGTAACACCGTGTGTAGGCTTACAAGACCCATAGCTTAAATTCACTGATGTACAGCTGTATATGAAATCACAAGACGTACAAGTTAAATGCAGAAGGTACATCAAGGGATCACAGGACCTAACTAAATGGTATCCCATGTTCGTGATCACAAGACCAATCACTACTCAGAGGGCACAACGTATCCCCGTGTATGGGGTAACATGACCTATCAATCAAACCCACTGGTGTTCACCTCACTGGAGTACACCTATCAATTAAACCCAGAAGTACGTTATCACATATGGGTCATAAGATCTATGGATAATTAGAGGAGATATCACCATATATGGTAACAGAAGACTAGCAGATTAAACATGCGAATCCCTTACTACATAAGGGAATGCAAGATCTATCAGGTTTAATCACACAAAGACGTATCCGCATGTAACAGCATCACAAGATCTACTGGATTAAATCAGAGGCTATGAAGGCACAACTATCGGTTTAACCGACATTTCTGTCATCGAACGTGGGAACACGAGATCTATTTGGTTAAATCAGAGTTTGAAATTAGTCTGATTGGGAACATACATCGCGTAGGCCTTCTTAACCTCAACTAGTCTACTGTAGCCATAGGAAACCGAAACTTGTATGCTGTTGGTTGTGTTTGCCTGATCTTATAGCAAACCAGTTTAAATTTCTCATGGCTACAGGAGATTAGTTAAGGTTAAGAAGGGGGGGGGGGGGATTGAGGCTTAATGGCGCGTCGACAACTTGGTCATTAGCGCCAACCTCAGTCACAGTGCAGTGGTCCGGGTTGCCACTGCACCACACATTACAGAGATGTTATCCAAACCCCTAATCTAAATCTTGTCATACATCTGTACCTCCTGCAAAAATTGAAAAACACCGGACAGGAGGACAGACTTATCGGTTAAGAAGGGACAAGTTCCTACGAGGTTCAGAAACTAACCCATATTCAGCAAGTTAGCAACATAATCACATCTCACATTTACTTGGCTGGACATGGCCACTCGGCTGTGAATGGCTCAGGTCCCAGGACTCTCTCACGAAAATCACTTTCATCCTTGCACTGGATTTTTAATTTTTTCCCCCGTTTTTGCGCGAGTGTACGTCCCCAGCACTTAAGGGGTTAACTGCATATGGTATGGAATTAAATTAAGCTTACAATCACTTTCTCTGGTATGGAATTGGAAACATTTTTGGTAACCCATGAATCAGTGACCCACTGACCCGGCATGACTCAGCAACTGGACTGATCCACTGATCTGGACTGACCCACTGACCCGGATTAACCCACTATCCGAGACCGATCCACAGATTTTGACAAGACCCATCCATGGCCATAGCGGAATTCCCTTGCTTACGAGATTCAAACTGATAATCAGTGAGTTAATGAATCTTTACCTTACAGTCTCACCGTAGCAAAACTGTACATCAGTCAATGACGTAATCCCACTCACATTCACTTGGCTTGGAGACTTGACTGTCTTGGCATCGTCACTTGGCTGTGCTTGGCTAGCTTCTCTTGGGTTCCTAGGACACGCACATGAAACTCCCGTCATCCCTGGGCTTGTTTTTTTTTCCCGTTTTTGTATGATGTATAACCTCACTTGCCAAGCCAAAATAGCATTGCGGTGTTACAGACACGTGGCTTAAAAAGTTTTTCACAGTTTATGTTATGGATTAAGTTAGGTTTAAAAGTACACTCCCCCATGCCCCAGTGAACTGGACTGAAGTCCCCCTCTAAGCCAGAAAGAGCAAGAAATGACCCCCAAGCCCAAGAAAAGCACCAAGTGTTTTGCTTGTAATAAGTGAGGATATTTTGTTCGCGACTGCCGCACTTTCTCGAGAGGACAGTGATTCAGCGAAGAGGAAGAAGCCTTGTGCCAAGCAACTGTGGTTGACTCTGGCACGAGCATAGTGATGATCTGCAATAAAATGGACTTTAATGGACTACAAGCCCCTTCGGAGTAGACAATCGCTCACAGCCAATGACAAGCACATTGAAGTTAATGGTGTGGAAAAGTTGCTATCAGGTAGGCCAAAAGTACACCAAATTCCCAAAAGTCTATCACGTTCCTTCCATTCGTACAAATGTCATATAAGTAGGCATTTTGCAATGTGGGAAATTCCTCACGTTGTTTCCGGGAAACAGATGTATGATTGAGGACAAGAATGGAAGAGCGATAAGCAACATGTAAAGAAGAAAGAATAATTTATACCCACTTTTCTACTTAAACAAAGATAAGGAGAGAGATCTCTCGCCCGAGAAAAACTTGGACTTCACACTTAAATGGCCCAAGATGAACAATCAAAACAAACGAATGCATTGAAAAAGGATTCTCTAGATAACGACTCAACAAAGGAGGTGAAGAGAAAGTAGAATTACAATCAAGAAATGAGCCAATAGTGGAGGAAAGTGATAGAAGATATGAGCAGGCAGTGAATCGAGCGAAGATATTGGCTCGTAACAAAAGAAAAGACAAGTCATTTGAAGGTGCAGAGAATAATTAATGTAACTTTGGCTGTTGCTGTTCCTGAACCAAGGAGTTACTTACTGTGAGGCCATGTCAGCTGTATTAAGAAGGGAAAACTGGTGCTCAAGAGGAATACGACTGTCTCATGGAAAAACAAGTGTGGACTCTACAAAGCCTTCCTGTACGTAGGAAGACGGTAGTTGGCTGTAAATGGATTTTTAGGGTAAAGCCGAAGGCTGATGGAACAGCGGACAGAAATAAGGCTAGACTAGTCATACAAGGCTTTTCGCAAAAGTACGGTCTTGATTTTACTCACACGTATGCAATGACAGTGAACCTGACATTGTGCACCTCTTAATATGGATTGCTGCCACTAAAGACTGGATAATCCATCAGTTACACATTATGACAGCTTATCTTAATCACCGCCTTCAGGAAGACAGTCGACAGGTTTTGTTGGGGAAGGATAGAAAGACCTCGTTTGCAAGCTCCATAAGAGTCTCTACGGGCTAAAACAGTCTGGGAGATGTTGGAAAGAAACCGTGAACGAAAAGTTCTTCAAGGAAAACTAACGGCTTAAAATGTGTGTATCAATATTTAGTATGATAAAAAAAAGTTTGTAGTACGAATATTTATAATTGTGTTTTTAATTACATCAGCACGAGACAGCGAATGTGACATCGGCCCATGCACAGCTGTGACGCACAGTTCATCAGTCATGTTACTTCTGCTCCTCGCCCCATAGTGCACTGCGCGGATGTGCAAAGGCAAGGAGAGTTGTCGTCATATTGTCATAGCCAAGGTAACCAAACCACTCAAGCGAAACTGAAACTATGCACTGTCATCCGGACCACCATGATTTCGACAGAACCACTATCTCAGACGATCGGGTTCTTTTAGCCTAGTTCTTGTAAACTATTTGAACTAATATTTTTGCTCGGTGAGCTACAGCATCCCTTCACAATACACTAAGGCATTATTACGGAACTGAGGTAACTTGCTGGAATATTGCACATTAGTAATCTCATCTTAAACTTTATTACACCGACTAAACATAAACATTAAGGTAAACCTAAGTTTACAAAAGCAACACTGATTTTAGTTTGGAGCTAATCCTTGCATTTGAGCGCGTCTAAGTAGAGTGTAGCAACAAGAGTAACGAAACAACCACGTAGCAACCAAGATGAGCTTCCTTTGTTAAGCACATGCACTTGGCGTCCGATACGCCACACAAACGAAACTTCGCTCCGAAGACCTGCGCGATAAAAAGGCGTCTGTTAAAAAAGCAACTTTATTAAATTATTACGCAAATAGGCCTACTGTAAGGTATACATGAATCCCGTACTTCACAAACGTTTTTTAAGTACGTTACTGTACGATACTGAAATCCCATATGGTGGGGGTTCAGTTGTTCTTTAAAGGAAGGTTTTCAAAGATGTACAGGGAATCCCTACGTCTATTTTGTTCCGAGCGATAAAACAGATGATGCAGTTTGTGTTTTCGTAGATGACGATGCATTAATATCGAAGGACAACAAAGAGAATGAAGAACTAAAGAGTCTTATAGGGAAGAATTTTGAATGTAGGGATCTTGGGGAAAAAAAAAACAGTTTTTTCTTTGGGATTAAATTTGATGAAATTCCAACCAGCGGTGTGTTCGTGAGCCAGAAGAGGAATTTTCTGGTGATATTAACAAGCTTGGGACTGGAGAAAAACTGCTCGGTTTCCACTCCAATGAATTGCAATAACAAACTTAACAAGGCACAATGCCTGAAAACAAACGAAGTCAAGCTGAAGGCATCGCATAATCCCTGCCGTGAGCTAATCGGAGATTTGTCGTGTCTAGCAATCGCCACAAGAATGGACTGCCTTTACAGTTTCAACTCTAAGATAGTGTTCAAATCATAGTGAACAACATTGATTAGCAGCTAAAAGGGTGTTCTAATATATCTTCTGCCATAAAGTATCAGTCAAGCAAGAAAGGCCTGGAAGTGTACGCCAATGCTGATTGGGCAGGCGATGCAAGGAGTGCAAGGCCAGGACAGGATTCTGCCTGAGGATTGAAGGGTCACCAATCATTTGGAGTCTGGGAAACAATCCTGCATCGCTTCATCAACCATGGAGTCCGAATACGAAGCTTTGGCAGCCTGTGTACGTGAAGAATCTGGGTATACAGATTGTTATGAGAGATTGGTCTTGATGATTTGGTCACAGAGCCTGAGGACGGTGTGGTGCGACAATCAGGCTGCTAACCAGAACGCCCAGGATCCACTATCAAATCTGCGATCAAGACATATAGAATTTCGCTATCACACTGTACGTGAAGCAGTGCAGTGAGGTAAAGTAAGAGTAGAGTATGTAACCATAAAAAAAAAATTAGCAGCCATCTTCACTAAAGCACTGAGTAAAGACCAACATCAAGAGCTAGTTGACTAGGACAAGTCGACCTATTTGGTGAGGCTGACTAAAGATTAGAAGGTGTTCAAGTCCCCATATCACTACGAAGACAGATGCGGGTGGGGATTTCTGTTGCGAATGACATGAGCATTGTTGTTTGCGTCAGGTGTCATTGTTAGAGGGTCACTCGAGTTTAGACTTGGTGTAGTAAACAAGTTCCTGTGTAGCTAACGATGGACACAAAGTCTGTGTTTTACACAAGTGAATAACCATCCAAAGATTATAAGAGACTACTGCTGTGATAATGCTTGCGCAAGTTCCAATGGACCTACCAGCTAATGTGAACCAGGATGAAAGACTGTCATGAGCAGTCGATCTAAGCTGGCAAGCCATCTAATGTATCATAGTGCTCAATAATGTCCTTGATTCCACCGTATACTCTGGTATTATAACCTATCAAAAACCATGCAAAATACATGACACTCGTCTTTCCATACCCCGTCCACACTGGACCCCGACATCATGGCCAGCGTCTGGACTGTAGTTAATTTTTCTCTCACTACAACATTTTCGAAGCTGTTGTTGTTCCTTTCCCCCCTCATCCTGCTTTCCTTTTACTCGCTATTGTTCAGTGCTGACACTGTCAAGACGTTTCCCGAAAGTGCGGGCCCGCATACCGACCGCGTCCACACTGAAAAACGGGATCGGGATCTGAAGTCGCGCTGTTAACGAGGAAGTGAAAGACCGGACTGAGTACAGACCCGAAACCGGACCCAGTGTGGATGGGTCAGGCTTAGGTCCAGACTTTTTTCCAAGTGTGGACGGGGCTTTATATGTAAATTCTTTATTTAGGAAAAAAAAAATGAGTTAGGCCTAATGGTATATTTACAGAAAAAAAGCTAAATGTTTCCAAATCTGTTTCCAAAATCCGTAGGCAACTGTACAGTAAAAAAAAAAAAAAAAAAAAAACACTGCAGGTATAACGTTTAAGTCTTTCTACCAAAACAGTGTTTTATATACATACTGCAAATTCAAGATTAATAATGATGAACTATACAAACATAGTGGCTAATATTTAAAGGTTCTAAGTACAATTCAACGATAACAATATAGTCTAAACAACAAAGTTATGAACTACTAATACCAAGCTAATAAGATTACAACACAGTTTTTATTTTGCACTAACTTATGCAATACAAATGTTATAGACCTAGTTTAGCAAAGTGGCTCGGCCTGGTTCAGTGGGTGTCAAGCGCTCCCCCTCCCCCCAACATTAACTGTTTATCTTTGCGTCTTTATATTTTAGTTCACCGAAGCCTTGTAGCAAAATGGCACCGATTGAAAGTAGGCAGAATCTAGCAACATCTAGCGCTATGTATTAATATTTAGCGCTTGCTTAAATCAAGCGAAGGAATGTACAACGGCATTTCTTTTAACGAAACAAACAAGCCAAGACCTCCTTAATTATTGAGTAAAAATTTGATACTTTCTCGAGCACCTGGGAGGAACCTATGAAGGTTAACAATATTACTGCCGCTAGATGGCGCCATGGTATTTTTGTTCGCATTTCAATCGGTGACAGTGCCACTTTAAATCAAGAAGACGGGTGAGTAATCCAATTAGCACATGTGCTTTGTTAAGAGGGTTTGTAGAATTTATGCCACTGTTGTTATTTATCTGTGTTAGTCATTAATTCTGTAATTTTTTTTGACACCGACCAAGTCGCGTTATAAAATAGCCGAAAGGGTGCATTGACATTTCCAAATAGAGTTAAAGTTAACAACAATCTCACTTTCCCCTAGGGACGTGTTTTTAATCATATCAAAAACCAAAACTGGTAAAAGGGGCCGCCAAGTTCCGAATGGTTCGGCCCTTCAAAGGAGTGATATCAACACACCAAAACATTCGCCAAGTTAATCGCACCGACTAACTGATTCGAAGGTTAAATGAAAAATAATTCGGTAGCAATGTTCAAGTTTTCATTTAACGTCCAAACCATTATTCGGTACGATTAAGTTGGCGAATGTCTTGGTGTGTTGATATCACTGTTTTGAAGGGCCGAACCATTCGGAACTTGGCGGCCCCTTTTACCAGTTTTGGTTTTTGATATGATATCATTCCTTTTTTTTAAATTGTGTATTAAGCTCAACTCTACTACCGTGGTTTTCAACGTTATTGAGGGTCAGATTGAAAGCAGCTTAGCAGGCATTCAAACACGAGTTAATTTTTGTCAGGTGGGTCATTGCTCCCGATTATTCCAACACAATTTAATCTTTTGTACCGCATTATTATTTTCCCCCAAGTACATGAAATATGCCCAACTATGCTTCAAGATATGAGACACTGACGCTATGGCGTCGCGCTACAATGGTCTACAACCTCGACAATTGAATTGATGTGATGATTGTTGCCTAACTTGACGCGACACACGTGTTTAAATAACTATGATAACAGTATTAACGTCCTAGTGTTGGATTTTCTGTTGTTCTACCGCGTTGTTAGGTTAGGTCAGCTACCTTGGATCGAATTTCACCGAGCAGGACAGATTTTTGTCCATTGCTACATGCGTAGTGTCTCCGGTTATCCCCGAATGAGACCCACTATTTTAGTTCGGCAAGGAGGGGGGGGGGGGGCGCTGACACCCCCATAAATTCGGCCCTAACTTTGGTATGTTAACACTGTTGTCATCCCACATGGTTGTGATTTGCGTGTTGGAACTACCATAATTGGTTAGATCATAGCCAATTATCATTATTTTTTTCCAATTAACTTTGTCAGCCTGAATTCGAGAGTAGTCAAACGCTCGCGGGATTATTTTGAACAATACGAGATGTTTCCCAAACAGAAATTTAGGTGTCCAGCAAGGAGAATGGATATCCGAGGATTCCAACAGGAAAACTTATGATTTGTGTAAATGTAATGCTAGCGCAAGGCCCATAATAGTCCTGCAAGGACAACAACTGAAGTAGACGGGTACTCGTTTTTTTTCGCCTAACGTAAATTTTGGATAAAATAAACTTTTCATGAAATGGATTATCGCTTTCAGCTGGTCACTGGATCAGAAATAATTCACATACATTGCTAAATCAAAATGCACACTATTGTAAATTTTCGTTTTTCATCTGCGTCCACGTTTGTCCGCGCACAAAGCAGACGACATGGTTTGCCCTAAACGGGCAAAATGCACAACTTCGGTTACAAATGAACGAAAATATAGCACACTTACCTCTAATGAGATTGTATTTCGTCCCCTAAAAGTCGTGGTCGTCCTAACTCCTTACACAGCAACAGTCCAATACACAAAATTAGTCCATCAAAATGTTGTTGTTGTTGTTGTTTGAAACACGTTGCGTCCGAGTCGTTTCAACGTCACACTGGCCGGTGACAGATGACGTCATCAGCGCCAGTTGACGAATCGTGCTCACCTTTGACGAAATGTCCACCGACAGAAGAGTTGTGACCTGTAAACGTCTTATCTTAAAACGAACATTCAAACTTGTTGAAACGCCAAGGCTCTTCCTTGCTCACGTTGGTATATTATATTTTTTTTTTATTTTTCTCCACGCGGTCACATGACCCGTACTTGTGGGAGGTTTCACCTTGTAGCCTGGAGGCTAGGCTAGGCAGGTAGCTGGAGCGGCTACCGGGCGAAGTAGTCCCTTATCAAGATGACGAAAGCCTAGTTATGAATGCCCACGGCCAGCTCTCTTAAAGATGCAACGCGGACGACGGATTCTAAAAGTGACGTAGCGCATGTCCCAGTCTCCTTGTGAACCCTAACCCCTCTGGTCTTTTTCTACCTGGCGCCACTAAGACGAGGTTGGGGGTGTTGTTGGACCTGCTCTACCTGTGCTCCCAGGGTCCTTTTCTTCGCCTTTAATTCCCGCTCCTTTCCTCCCCCACTTCTTGATTTACAAGTGGCCCAGTGTCTGCCCTCCCACTCCCCCTCCCCCGCTCCTACCACCCTCTCTCCCTCTACCTGCGCACCATCAAACTTCTTAACAATCCCCTTCTCTCCTTGGCCGGGGTTACCACAAAAGATTGGGGGAGTAAGAAAAGGGAAGAGAGGGGGGATGTGTTACAAACCCCCGCAAGACCAGAAACATTCCTCGCTGCCCGGGAAATCTTCCCTTTCCCCTGGCAAACAAAAATATGAGGCTCAATATCCTTTCCCTATTTTCATAGCAACAGCCAACTGACGTAAGCTTCGTGTTGCAACTCACTAATTTGCAAGAATTCGAATCTTGCCTATAGGTTTTCTTGCTGTTACGGGCAATTTGTCGGCTGTGGATTGAATCTGCAAACAAAGCGGCGAAGTTTGGAGGTGAGGAGGAGTTGTTTGTTTATTTGGCTTTTATTTTTAATTGTTGGAGGCGTGAAAGTTGCTTTCCATCTTGCCTAACCTATCCCCTCCCCCTCTATGGTTGTGAACAGTTGCCCCCTCCTCTCCAAAAAAAAAATTATGTTGATGTGCAAACTGCGTTATTTATTGCTGTTGAGTCCCTCCCCGAATCGAGAAAAGATTTGAACTTAGCGATCCTGAATGGAATGATTTTTCAGATATTAAAGACTAAAAACAAACCAAAGAACATTTTTTTTGATGAAAAATGCCTAATAAGAATTGTTCTTAACCCTTCCCTCCTGAGCACCCCTCGAGCCCCCCTGCTTCTAGCCCTGTAACCACTATACATATTATAATATATTCATTATACATATTAAATATTACACATATTAACATTATATTACATATTACATAATTATTATATTACATATTAAATATTATACATATTAAAATTATGTGCACGGCCAATTGGGCTAAAAACTCCACGCATCGCTCAAGCCCGTAGTACTTAGGGCGCTTTCACCCAACGACTCGCCTCTGCACTGTCACAGTTAGAATTTAAAGTGCCACTATCACTGATTGAAAATGGTACGAAAATACCTTGGCACCATCTAGCAGCAGTGATATTGTGAATCTGCTTGTTCGTAAATGTATCAACCTAAATATATATAAATGAAGCTTTGCGATTTGGAAAGTATCGGTACCTTCCTAAACAACCAAACAGAGCGAATCAAAAGCACCACTGTTGGTGACAGTTTGGCTCATTCCCTGATGATGATTGACGTCAACATAGTCAGCGATGAATGTTTCGTCAAAACTGTTAGCTCGCGCATGCTCAAACTTTCACCCCAGCAAACCATCTCCCTGAGATGGTTCGCAATTTGGCATTGCTCTCGCCTGGTCACATCTATTAGCCAATCCTGGTGAAATCCATTAGACAGGTCTGGTCGCGGTGAAGGTATGACGTATCGAATACTCTGCCGAGCTTGTTGAGCTGTATTGTAGTTTAGGAAGGTACTGAACGGCTGACACAACATCACTGCGCACGCGCGTCGTCAAGTTTGGAGCCAAACTGTCTCTAACAGTGTTGCGTTCTGTTCGCTCAGTTCGGTGCTTTAGGAAGGTACTGATTGTTTGCCGTTACTGGACAGTTTGACCTGTTCCAAATTTTGTTATGAATCAGTTAATGCCAATTCGCAGATACTTCATCCAAATAAGTGAGATGTTAATCCAAGCCTCCTCTAACAAAACAGTATACGTTTGTGAGAATGTCCTGCCCAGCTATACCAAAGACTCACAGTTGGGTTTTCTATCTCATTTACTTCATAATCATTCACACATCTGCTCAAACCATCGTGCGCGCTTGCAGTCTGACACCTGCTGCTTACGATCATACTGCGAGGTGTGCGCCATTGGTCATGCAATGGCGGCGTGCACATCCTCACAAGTTTAGGTAGGATCATGGTTTTTTCCTGTCTTCCTGCATGGTAGGATTTTTTAAATACATCAAATAGAGCTGGGGACCTGTTGAAGTCAAAAAAGGATTGTGCTTCTTATGTCTCCCTGCGTAGATCCAGAGCCTCATACACTAAAGGACGAAATAACTTTGCCTTCCACTCAAAAAAATAAGGTAAATAGCGACGTGTTGGTATGGTAATTGGCGCCCTCTGTTGGCAAACTTTGGAAACCGTTCCAGTTAGTTTATTATTTCGCTGTTTGGTGTCAGCATCTACCACACCTACTCAGCCGTTGATTTTAGTTGCCGTTTTTGGCATGTTCTGGTTCGATTTTTACTGTGATGCTCTGGTTGGTCCCACAGCAAGTTCTAATCTGGACCTGATAAAAGACGCCAGGATCACTCGTCCCAGCCATATTCAAGTTTTATCAAAAGTTCATTTTACCCTCCCCAATCCCAAACAAACTCCTAGTGTCCAGATTAAA
>JAHWFP010044790.1:23509-63319 GCA_023313725.1 Lithobius niger | reverse complement strand
TAATGGCGCGTCGATAGGTTGGTCATTAGCGCCAACCTCAGTCACAGTGCAGTGGTCCGGGTTGCCACTGCACCACACATTACAGAGATATTATTCAAACCCCTAATCTAAATCTTGTCATACATCTGTACCTCCTGCAAAAATTGAAAAACACCGGACAGGAGGACAGACTTATCGCCCAATTGACGCACAATGTCATGCGGAAGATGGAAACGACGACGAAAACCATCAAGATGGCAACAATCAACAAGGAAGTGCCGGACCGTAAGTGGCCGCCGACACCAATAACATTCAGGAGGGTCAACCCCCCGCAAAAGGAAACAGTGAGTAAGTCGAGTGTGACCAATGCACAAACGGGCCAACACCACCTCCTCACGGTTACACTGCCATTCCTCAACAGTGCCTTTAATAGCTCGTAATTTATTGCCGTCCTGTCCATCCCACGAGGCTTGCCAAAAAGCGTGTAACCTCAGATGCAGAGTTGGAAAAGCGTCCGAGGGAACAAGGCTGAGATCCCTTCCGAGAGGGCCAGAAAGGGCCCCTTTTGCTGCAGAATCCGCTTGCTCATTTCCACCTCCCAACATGGCCCGGGATCCAGCAGAAAAGCACGGTTTTCCGCTGGACAGGCAAGCGGGAAAGCAAAGCTTGGACACGTTGTGTCAAGGGGTTCCGAGGATTGTAATTCGCCAAGGACTCCAGGGCACTCATGGAATCGCTAAAGATAATGAAATGCGTGCCCTGAAGGCCAAGGATCCATTCCACCGCCAAACCGAGAGCCAAAAGCTCTGCAGAAAACACAGAATAGCCTGATGGAAGGCGATGGGCAACCGTCACTCCCTTACAAACACAAGCACAAGCCACGCCAGCGTCTGACTTCGACCCATCAGTAAACAGCCGCTGATAACCGGCGTACTGAGAACACAGCCGCCGGAACTCCTGTAAGTACCTTGCTGGCGAAAATGAAAATGCCACTTGGGACAAGCCAAGGAGCCACTGGCATCCCCCCAAGCCTCAAGACGGTGGGCATTTCAAAGGCTATCTCCTGACAGGACTGCTGGAGCCTATCGCGGAAATCACCCTTACCCACCCTGCGTCTACCGACTCGCAAGTCTGGCCCAAAAAGCATGGACCAAGCAGGACTGGATTCCACAGCACTTAAACGCACAGCATACTGAATGGCCAGCTTCCGCCGACGAATGGCCAAAGGTGGCTCCGAGGCCTCAGCATAGAGGCTGACCACAAATGCCTCCGTGGCAAAGTCTCCCCCCCCCCCAGCCCAAACTTTGGAGTAAAAATTGTGTATAAGTAGGGAAATAGCATTTACTGTTATTAACTAAATCTAAAGATATGTTTTAAATGTTTCAAAGACACTCAAATTGCTGAAAATTAGTTGTTAAAGGGGGGGGGGAGACTTAAAGCACCATCTTCTCATTCCTGGATCTCTTTAGATGAATGCTTGGACCCCATTATGATTTTCAATTTTGTTGCCACCTTCTCCACCAACGAAGTGCACCACAAAGTGGTCTAATGATACTTTGTCTGATGAGTGATAATCACGCTTCGAATGTATGTTGCGTGAATAGCATTGAGATATAGCCAGTTTGCTTTCTGGCTATCTTCCTTTGAGTGCAAGTGAAAATCTAGGGGACATATTGAGAAAACCCTTGTTCAGTGCTTCGCCTCACGTGCCAGACTAATTGCGCTTTTGTTGTCGAGTCTTTCTTTAACGCTAGCACAGTGAGTCGCAACTTTGTTTTGTTAAAACTTTTACCTGTCCGGACCGGAACGAACCTACAATTTAATTACCTGAACCGACCCCGAAGCACGCACTCGAGCGCGTGCATGGCAATAATTGACAAGCTCGGTTCGGTATTGTTGTAAATTGCCATCTAATTGGCACAATATGTAGTATGAAAGAAGACTGCATCTCTTTTCCAGGTCTGATTGTGTTGCTAGAAACCATCAAGCATTCTTTGGAACATTCGTTGGCTGATATCGCCAGCCTGACATTCGTACACACGATGATGCTCGGTGTGACTTACGGCAAATAATCTCTCATCCCGTCTTGATGACTGTCTGTCTGTACACGATAATAAACAATTGCCCGACTCTTTCCAAATTTTCCACAAACATTCTAAGTCATTTCTTGGGTTTAATTTCGTAATATCAGTAAAACTAGGCAAGGGTTACGAGATAATGTTTCGTATGTCAAAATTAATGGGACATGATGATTAATCGGACGTTAATCATTGTTCAGAGAAATTGGTCGGAAATTAATAAACAACAAAACGACACACTTAAAAATACTTATTTTAATTAAGGGTTGATGGAAGTTCAAACAATACACCAATTTATCTGCTTTTTATGTGTATGTTACTACTTTTAGTACCCGGGTTTGCCCGGGGTTTTCGTTCGCCTGAGGCTTTGTTTTAGTCGGTGGTTTTGTTTCCTAGTGTTTGCCTTGAGTTTCTCCGGACTTTCATTAAGATGGGTAATTCCTTCCTTTATATTCGTGATATTGTTTAGTCCGTTTTCCTTCCTTCCATTCACTTAAGCAATCCATGCAATTGTTCGCTGGTGACACCTAGTGGACGCTCCATTTTCTCCCCTACCCTTCCCTTCCCTTTGCCTTTCTCTTACGTGTGAATTGCTGCCTCACTAGCAGTGTTGCTCCAGCTATGCTCCACCGTTTGCTCTGAAACTTTAGCTTCGGTGAATATGAGACGTTTTGTTGTTGTTAAATGTCGCTGGAGTTATTGTTGCTTGGTTGCTTGCTATAAGCTAAGTCATGCCGATGGAGTTATTGTTGGTCGCCCTTAGGCAATCCACGCCGATGGAAGTAGTGGTTATAGCATGGATTTTGCAACACTGGGCCGGTATAAGCGATTTAATGCACACGACGTCCGAGGAGGTGTGGAGCATAGTGGAGGTGTGGATGTTCTACACCTCCGAGGACGTCGCTCTACCAAAAGCGTGCATTAAATCGCTTATACTGGCCCATTTTTGCAAAACCATGTTAGAACTCTATTATTACCCCACCTTCATTTCGTGTAGCAGCAGCGCAGAACAGGAATACCGTTGTCAGAAGAAAAGGGAAATTCTCATTTCCTTGTTTTCCGAAAGCTCGAACAACAGTGAACAACAATCCTTTAACAGTATACTTTGATATGACGTTTCAAGCATCGTATTGTTACAATTTCCATTGTTCGTCGAAGGGGACATTCGAAATGAAGCAACAGTCCGTTACCCTGAGCAACGATGCTTTAACAATACGTTTTGAACGGTCATCCCTCGTGGGATATTGTTACTAAAGTTTGGTTGTATTCTGCGGGGGTAAAATATTATTTCCCTTGTTCACTGACGGAGCTCTTCGGAATCCACCAATAATACCGGCGATAGAGCTATTGCAGTTAAAGAAAGTAATGTTGGAGGTTTCGCATATAACACTGCGGAAAATTGAAAATAGTGATCCAAAGCAGTGTCGGATTGGACAGTCCGAGAACCCGGGAACCCCGGGGAGACCCCTACTACTGGAGGCTCTAGTTTAAAAAAAAATAAGCTTTATTGAACAATTTCACATGAATTCTTTTGAAAATTGCATTTTAATTTTTAGGAAAACGTTTTAAATTCACGCAGCTTTCTTTAAAACTTCGCTAGATTTCTTGATCTCCCACACTGCAGCAAACCCTTGTTTCAATTAAAAAAAAAATTAGAAATGAATTCGTGTAAAAATTGCATTGCTCACTTGCAGGAAAACGATTCAAATTCACCCCCTTTCATAGAAAAACGTTAGCTTCCAGTGTACCGACCCCCTCCCCCCCCACCCTCCCTTTCTGGCCCTTTCGCCCTCTCGGAAGAGATCTCAGCCTTGTTCCCTCGGACGCCTTTCCAACTCTGCATCTGAGGTTACACGCTTTTTGGCAAGCCTTGTGGGACAGACAGAACGGTAATAAATTGCGAGCTATTAAAGGCTATTAAATTGCGAGCTATTGGGGAATGGCACTCGACGTGTCGCCGCAGTCGCCGTGAAGAGGTGGTGTTGGCCTGTTTGCGCATTGGTCACACTCGACTTACTCAGTGTTTCCTTTTGCGGGGGGTTGACCCTCCTGAATGTTATTGGTGTCGACGGCCACTTACTGTCCGGCACTTCCTTGTTGATTGTCGCCATCTTGATGATGTTCGTCGTCGTTTCCATCTTCCGCATGACATTGCGCGTCAATTGGGCAATAAGTCTGTCCTCCTGTCCGGTGTTTTTCAATTTTTGCAGGAGGTACAGATGTATGACAAGATTTAGATTAGGGGTTTGATTAATATCTCTGTAATGTGTGGAGCAGTGGGCAACCCGGACCACTGCACTGTGACTGAGGTTGGCCTAATGACCAAGCTGTCGATGCGCTATTAAGCCTTACCCCCCCTCCACCCACCCCCACCGTAGTCACGTGTTTTAAATTGTATCTCCAAGTAAAAAACGTTTTAAATTTACGTCATTTCCTTAAAAAACACACTAGTTTCCGTGGTTCGGACCCTGCTGCGGAAGCTTACTGCGCTCCCTCACATCCCTTTGCCGAGGCTCCCCCCCCCAATACACCCGTTTGTTCCGTGCGAGTATTCCTGAGGCTCCCTGCAGTACATTCCCTTAGATGGCCGACCCCTCCCAATCCGAACTTGATCCAAAAGTAGCATATTGCTTTACAAAGAGGTCACTCTTGTATGAATTCTAAAAGTGTAGGAAATCAGTGTGAGAATAAGTATGCAACCATTGTTGAGCATTGTTGCAACCGGCGAATACGGGATTTATACAGCATCGTTTTAACAATGGTCGAGATGAAAGGAGGGTAATAATTATTGTTGATCGCTCTTAAGCTAAGTCACGCTGAAGGAGTTATTGTTGGTCGCTCTAACCTAAGCCACGACAATGGAGTTATTGTGAATTTCCTTAATTGTTAATCGCCCGAAGCTAAGCCACACCGATGGAGTTATTGTTGCTGGCTCTAAGCTAAGCCACGCCGATAGAGTTATTGTTGATCGCTGGAAGTAAGCTAAGCTACGCCGATAGTTATTGTTGCTCGCTGGAAGTAAACTAAGCTACGCCGATGGAGTTAGGGTACGTCTATGCAACGACTCGTCTTTGCATTCTCGCTGTTGGAATTTAATTGTGACTAGGGGAGTCGCTCGCTCATTCCGCGTCGTCTCGCTGCGCTCGTTTACAGTTCGTCCATCACATTCCTCAGCGCGCCTGCATTCATCTATATTATTCAAAACGTACGATTTGTTTGTTTGCACATCTGGACGTCTTCTCCTCCAGAAGTAATCCCCTCTGAAGGTGAGAGATGAAATATTGAGAGAGAGCAAAGCGAGACACACATCGAAAAGGTTTACGTGGAAATCGCTTGCTCTGCTTGCTCAATCCATGCACCTCCATGCTTCAGAAAACCGATTGTTTGGCACCCTTTTAAAACCAGGTTTCCATGCATCAAGTCAGTTGATACAAAACCAAATTTAGTATCTATATGTGTTACGTTGCCAAATACGTCGTCCGTTCAGGTTATTTTTTGCGTGCTTCCTATCTCCGGACCATCTCAGTGCGTAAGTAATAGCTTCAACACGATCCATGATTCATGTAATTTCTACGTACTGATTATTGTACTGATTATTTCGATCCAAACTAATTGCAAATGTTGCTCACAGTTCGTTCGTCACATTCCTCAGCATATCTACATTTCACCTACATCATTCCAAACATACCATTTGTTTGTTTGTACGTCTTCTCCAGAAGTAATCACCTACGAAGGTGGAAGATGAACAGCAAAGCGAAACACACATTGAAACGGTTTAGTTTACGTGGAAATCGCTCGCTTTGCTCGTTCAGAAACACGAATGTTTTAAAACCAAATCTATTGTTTTGATTTTTCCATGCATCCAGTCAGTTAGTATAAAACCAATTTTAAGATGTATATGTGGTGTGTTGCAAAACGTCGTCCGTGCATTCCTTTCCAGATCATCTCTCTTTGCTCGAGGAGGTTTTCAAGAACAAACTATGACGTCATGAATAAACATGAAGAGGGTTAAAAAAAACTTTGACGTTATTTTTCCAGGGCTTTTCGCGAATTTGAGGGTGATAATATCAAGTTACAGCGATGAAAATAGGCCTACACTGTGCGCAATTTAATTACCTTTCGTTTGGTCCTACTCCTATCTTTGTAGGTGCTTTGATTCCGAAGGAATAGAGGTACAAACACACACGCACATCATACGTTCTTAATGATGTAAATAGCAGATGTGTTGTTGCCATGGTAACAATGCTAACTGGATTAGCTAAATTCGACATCATTTGAGTCAATGCTTGTAGTGTTATAGTCTGTGACAATAAGATAAAGATTCCTCGTGACGAAACGATTTTCCCAGTCGTTTCTGAACTCGCATATTACCTGTGTTCGTTGTAAGCCGGCAGAGCTAAAACTGCCGCGTGTTGGAATTTCAGATGATTTCTAGCTGCGAGTAGGCGAAGGCGAGTCGTTGCATACATGCGCCCTTATTGTTGCTCGCTCGATGCAAAACCATGCCAATGGAGTTATTGTTGCTCTGCTCGCTCTAAGCTAGGCCACGCCGATGGAGCTATTGTTGCTCGCTCTATACTAAGCCATACGGCCTTGCAGTGTTGGAAACACCGGTTCTCGCTAGATCACCGAAGTTAAGCAGCATTGGGCTGGATTGATACTTGGGTGGGTGACCGCCTGGGAATCTGGCTGTTGCAGACATAGGGCCATAGGGCTTCGGGCAGATGACCAGGACTGGTTAACGCTCGTTAAACCCTTTAAAACCTTTAATTTATAAGCCATACCGACTGAATTGAAACTTTGGCTTTTAGTTTCAGATACAGTGCAGTTAAACTTAGGCTGCTTTTTACCCCCTCCCCAATTCTTAGTCTGATGACATTACACCATTGACATAAAGTTTTGTCGCTATGCAATGGGATTAACTGTTTTCTTCCATCGGGAAAGAGGCATAGGTCCCATTTAATGGGATGTGCCGAAAGAACATGTCAGATCGATAGACTGCATGGCTTTAAATGCCACTTCAGTAAAAGGTTGCAATCCCAAAAGGTTCCTGCATGCAGAACTGTAGTAAAGTTTTCACCTCGGGTTACGATTTACTTGAAGTGGGTGTCACACTCGTACCGTTTATCATGTTGATGATGTTTTTCGCAGTCGTTTAAGTTTAGGCCTCATCGGTTAGTATAGTTCAAGAGAAACGAAATGAGCAGTAATCTATTAGAACTATTTAATTCTGCATATGCCATGAAGGAGGCCTACGTTTCCGTAATCATCTGGATATGTCCACAAAGATCCGCCACAGTTGTGCTGCTTTTGCTACGAAAGGATGGTCTAATCACTGACTGGGGATGAATAAAAAATACTTTAAGCCCAACCACAAGTCCGTGAGACCTCTGTGAGCTGAGCTGTTCGAAAAAGTGTATTTAGACACAAAAGTAATACTCACTTTGAAAAGCCTGGTGTTGTAATAATTATAGGCAGAAGGAGCGAGGTCCCAAATTCCGGTTAGGTCTAGGAAAATAGTTTAGTATATGGAATGTCACCGAATCTACTTCACATGATTAGTAGACTGACTTAGCCTCGATTCTTTTTCCTTTGATTCTGAACAATAGTTTCTAATGAACCTTGTTGCAGCCACCTAATATTTTCTTGCTGCATTGGCCGAGGTTGGAGTGGTTCACTAGACTCCAGGAACAATCCTGTAAAAGCACTATGGAGATAATTTCTTGCGAAACAGATTGCTTTGGTTTTATATTCACTCCGTGCCCCGCAGAAAAATTACTTTGCAAATGAACTTCTTAGATAACTGAAGATTACTTAGTAAACACTCAATACACTGTTAAAAACGTCCGTAAAATTACGGCACAATACCTAGTAATTAAATTATCAGGTTTTTGTACCGTATTTACGGAAGTTCTTAACAGTTTAACAGGATAATGAATACAGGACTAATTAGATGTGATGCCATCCAGTAGACTTTGAATATATACGTATATTCAATATGTGCTATATTTGGTAAAGTGTTGGGGGAATGATTCTGTCTCGTATACCAAATATCCAGCCCTTGTAATGAGCCAGACCTGTTGTTGGATGGATACTTGTCCACTCTTAGGACTTTCATACACTGATTTAACCACACATGTTTAACATTTAGTTAACCCAGTGATACAGAGCAGGATAGGGAACGACCAAACGTTAACGTTTAGCATCGATTATCTGCTATGTTAAGTTCGACTTTCAACTCGCTGGATTTCGGAACGACGTCCTCTCTAACACGAACGATCATGGTGCTCACAGACTATCCTTGATATTTCCAGTATCAACCAGCTGCGTTTTCGAAAAATCTGGCTGCGTCTCTAAAAGAAAACCGACGGTTTCTGCGATGTTGCGCAGGCGCAGTGTGGTGATGTAGCCATCGGTCGGTGGGTCAGCCGGTCTGGACGATGGCTATCTGTGCTGGTGGATTCCCTAGCTCGTCGCTGCGACATCGACCCGATCCGTAATTACGAGCGAGGACCACGCGCGTTTGCTTGACCAACTGGACGATTATCACTCCCGAAGGATTGAACGAAGTAAGCGAGCAAACGAACGAATAAAATAGTCAATAGTTAGCGCTCCTCAAAACCAGGTGGGGAGAAGAATGTTGGCATGTGGCCAGGGTCCACTCTACCCACATTCGCACGTCCCTATTGCTTGTTTCCAGGCCAAAAGAAACAAAACGGTGGATTCTGAAAAGGGAGAAGTAATTTGATAGCCTGGAGATTGGGGAAGAGGGGGGAGGGACAGTCACTTATAAAATTTTTTTTTTTTGGGGGGGGGGAGGGAATTGAGGGAGACTTGACGTAGATATTCAAAGGTCTTTTACCGTAGTTAGTGAATACCGGAGCCGAGTCATTTTAGACTGTCATAACGGGTCGGTAGTAATTCAAGACCCGAAAAAAAGAACGTCATTTTAGAGTGTCGTTATTACTAAACTCACTCGTCCGTAGACATGCTGTATACGCTAGTAGTTAAATATTCTTAGCTTTCTAGATAATCTTTGGCAATGTGTTGCCTAAAGGCTCATTTCGATCGCCATGCTAGCCTTTTAGGTTTTCTCCTCTACATACCAAATTTTTTTCTCCTTTCAACAGCACGCAGAAAAGTTCTGAATTTGAAAGCTTGACTTGACCGCAGTGCAAAAACATTCCGTAGTTAATTAAGAATACTGTTATATTACACACAGATTACACAATTATTGTTTATTGTGGTAATGTAAAAGGTGTTATTGTACGGTCCCTAATTTTCTCAGTGCTAAAATAGCGATATATCCCATATCACCACACTTTACAGTGCATGATATTCTTAAACTGTGGTGATATGTATGCTTCTGCACACAGTAAAGTGGGTAATTCGACATTGACAATACTTTCATAAAGTAGTACTCCTTAATAAATCCATGCGAGAATTATTTTGATTTTTTTTATGTCAACCAAAACTTTCCAAATAATCTTTCTACAAAATAAAATCGCACCTTCGTTCCATGTTTGAAAAAAAAATTGACATCCATGCTTTTTTATTAAGCAACAAAGATAAAAGCAGACTAATTCACGCGTGGTTTTATAAAGCAGTTCTACATTTCGAAATACAGATAAGAAAATTGAATACTTTAAATACTTGTTTACCCCCCTCCCCCCCCCAAAAAAAAGCAGCTGGCGAATGTAAATCACAAATCTAACGTGAACTTTATATCGGCCTTTTGAAAACACCAACTGAAATAACATACGAACTATACATGAAATTTCGTCCCTAAAATTAAGCCTTAACGCTGTTCCCCTCTGCCCTCCACTGAAAATGAAATACACCCAACAACATTCCAACTGCCCACACTTTAGCACATAACTGTTTGGAGGAATACGCTACGGCTCAATTGTCTGTCCGCACTGACTAAAGTTGAATACCCAATCTTTTCTTGGGTCTTATTAATCTTCGCTGTTGCCAAATTCACAACGTTTTTCATTAAAAGCTGTCAAAAACGTACTAGTACCATGAAATGACGTCAGAGAATGACAAACGCAAAGAACCCACTGTTCAGAAAACACATTATGCAAATTAAAGGAGGACGTCGACACATTACGCCAGAATTAAAAAAAAAATTAAAAAACACTTCGTACGTGAACGTAAGGAGAACAACGTAATTTTTACATGACGAAGTTTCCGTGATGTGCGCCAAGATAATAGACATCAGTCACTGAATTAAAAAAAAAAACACGTTTCTCAAATACGTATTTAAAGAAAATATCTCTCCCTATAGACACATACGCCTGCTCACCATCATTTCGCTCGAATGGTATCGGCCGAAAATCTAACTGCAGCAAAACAAAGTTATGCAAACGTGACGACACAAAGTTTACATAAACAACACAGTTTATGAAGGCATTTATGAAGTCCATTTATGAAGTCCATTTATGAAGGCAAACCTTTCATTTTCTGCACCAATTTGTTTTTCATTTTAATAGTTATAGACCGTACGATAAATTAGTTATAGAACCCTTGACGAACTGATCGGATTTATGAGCCGATGGGCGATATCCCTCACATGGCCAATCCGCTCGAACTACGTCGCGATGACGTCTCAGCCTTCGGCCTGGACGTGATTTTGACGTAGTTCTCGCGGATTGGCCATGTTCGGGATATCGCCCATTGGGTGATAAATCCGATACAGTTCGTCAGGGGTACTATAACTATTACATAAAAACTAACAGCGTTGAATTTTTCAAGCATATTAAATACGTATAGGCGTAACTATTGACCAAAACTAGAATTTTACATGTTGATGATATTGTTGAACAAATTTGAACCCTCCTCCCAAACCTCTATCTTAAAAAAAAACTTGCTTAGAAAGCTGAAGTTATGACCTGACATATATGGTTTCGCCAACGAAACTAGTGAACGATTACGGTAAATACAAAATAAAAGTTGCGAAAATTTTATTTGCTAACAGAATCGTGCGCAATACAAAAAGTTATTTTCAATAAGTTAGGAATTCTACACGTAGGTCATCTAAGGATTTATACGGTAATAAAAAAAAAATTCTTTTAAAATTAAAGATAAACTTATTGATAAACTGAAAAATGAAACAAACGTAAGAAAATACATTCTTCCAGAGCTCGCAAAAAACAAATGTAGGGAGAAGTTGGAAAAATTGTACACACTCTCTTAGCAAATAAAACTTCAAAGGAATTTTGGGAAATTAACAAGATCATGCGGTGGCTTCTGGAAAGTAACTGTTTAAACTGAAAATTGTATTTTGTACTTGTTTTCCCCATACAAAAGTTACGTAGGCTTGTAGGAATCCTCCATCAAATATTTTTCTGTTTTGACGTTAATGTTTATGCACACAACATACTTAGCGACTAGCTGCAACCTCTAGTGGCCGTAGAGACTTTTTAATAAATAAATTTTTTAAATATATACATAAAAACACAATAACACTGTTAAGCTTTCTACATTGGTCTGAGGAGTATATTGTCAATGCTGGAAGCGTTTTCGGCTTTATATTTTGTTTTAATATGTACGACCGGTATTTTGATAAATAACAATGTGTTATAATCAAGATTTTTTTTTTAATATAGGGGCAGTACAGAATTTATATTCAAAATTTGCCTTAGTCTTTTGCCCCTGTTTGCGTGGCGTTGAAGAAGAGCGGACCGTTGTTTAGGCCATTTAGGAAAATAGTACACAACGATTCGTGAAATGATTTTACTCGTAAAGGGGGGGGGGGGGCGAAGCAGTTAACCTGGTCAAAGAGGGCAGTATCTTTGTGATGAGTGATCCAGTGATTACCATGACCCAGAGTGAGACAGTGATCCAGATTTACCTGTGGTATGACGAGTCACACTTTTGTCAATAGCATTGTATTTTTAATTCTGATATTTTAAATTTAAAACAAATAGTAGTAAATGAAGAGAGATAAAACTGCATTCACGACGGATGTATGATACTTTAGCAGTTGTTTTTTTTTTATTTTTATTTTATTTCTTATTCTACGTCACTATTGTCCCTAAAAAATATTACAGATAAACAATTTTTACAAAAATGTTTTGGATTTTTTTTTTTATCAAAGATGTGTTAAATCACAAAATCATTTAATTTTATTTACGAAATTAACAACACTCGGTTTGCTTCATTTATTTACCAGAATCACAATTGTAGGGAGTGTAATTATACGAAAAAATAAACATATTCATAATGTATGAACAACAAATGAACTTTATCGTTTGTGTCGATATAATTTCCGTCCTTATTAGCGAATATCACACAACTAAACAGAAGGTTTCTGAACCTTTAAGATTTTAAGGATGATCCCTAAAAGGCGCAATTTCGGTTTACCGATAATTTTGCGTCGTTAAATTTCGCGAATGTCCAGAAGGTCGATCCCCGTACAAACAAGCATCTTGCATTAACAATTACTGTTTTCACATTTATATGCTGGTAGTAATGAACGTTAGCAGCCGAGCCAGAGGTCATTATGAACATGAGTGGACGGACCCACGGACATTGGTTCCTCTTGTTTCTGTTTAAAGGGCTGAAATGTATGACCCCCTTGTCGCCCTGAGTCATTAGACTCCCTTCGTCCAAACGCCTTTCGAAAACTTGGGGAAACCATTGGCCCGGTGGAGCGCTACGCTTTCATCTGAACTTATTAGTCTCTACTTAGCACCATTTAACACCAAGTCAAGCTACCGCCACTCTTTCGTAGCCCATTGTAGTTATGCACTCCTCCTCCCTCCACGCATGGATTACACATTGCTACAAATGACCATTCGCTGCGGGCACCACCCCTCCCCCTCCATTTTTGCATACTAAAATGGTAAAAGGACGAATTTACTGTAAGTAATAAAAAAAAGTTACCAATCTTTATAACTGGTGACTGGAAAGAGGATCCTGTTAAAGTCTCTATCAGCCATAAAAGTGTGAAATACTGCCAACTTTCTATTGCGGGTGTATGATTTATTATGGAATAAGTCTGTCCCTATACGATGATTACAAGCTTTATTCATATGGCACAATGAACCAGGAGACCTGTTTCTCCTCTCCTCCCCCCTCCCCACCTTACCTGATGTGATCAGTTGTAGTCCGTTCGGAGACTTCTTCGCACCAACCACGTGGTTTTGAACGTCATATACCTAGCTTAAACCGGTCTAACGTGCCTATTGTTTATGATCATTTTCTAAACAATCATTTAATTACGACTTAGAATAATATGGAATACTGATGGAGGGCGCTAACTAATTTCGATTTCGTGGTCGGCCTATTAATTACCGTGTTTGTCTTGCTCTCGAGCTACAGGCTCGTAAAAATGGATAGGCCAACGCCACTTTAATTAATGGCTAAATAAAATCGCTCAAGTTTTCATTGTCTGTTATAACAGGTTTTGCTTTGAAATGTGCTTTAACGCCATGTGATTGCAACGGCCTCTCATAGCAAACTGCGACGCGGATAATATTACTGAAGTGCAACAAGAAGTGTTTAGCGATTGCTACGGAAGCTGCTAAAGGCTATTTATGCTCGTTTTAATTAGTGAATTTGATTTTATAGGTTGATTAAACGATAATCGCTCGCTTTTGAAGTATAACTGCACGAACGTTGTTACATGTGTAATAAGTACTTAAAAGCTATTGTTGGTCACGGTGCCTGAGCGGTGACAGAGCTCACTGGTGTTGTTAAGGAAAAGAGAAAAGAGCACCCTGCCAGACCTGTTAGTTAAAGTAGACTGAAAGATTACCAGGCTTCTTGAGTTCCCGGGGAGGCAGAGGAATTGGGGGAGTCATAATTTATTTTTAGGCCCTTCAAGGGGGGGGGGGCGGGGTAACAAAAAAAAACTTGACCAAACTAGATAAAAAGATCAGTGTGAACCTGAAAAAATGTTATTTTCAGCAGTCAAAATTCTAAATATGGTGGGACCCCATCATGTGAGTTTTTATAATATTTTTACGTTATTTCTAGTGTCATCCAGTGAATAGTTCTTTAAAACCAAGCACGTTCTAACATTTTTTAACACCATGGCGTAATTTTTTTTTACATACTGATGTTGCGAGGGGCATAAACGTGTGTGTGTCGAACTGCCTTAGTTGTGCCACCCGGCATGAATCATGAATCTCGGCCCAAAGGTGGTTTAAACGTTCTTTGAATGTCTTCCAGAACATCCTGTAATTCATTGCTATTTTTAGTTAGTCCAGAGGAAAACCTAAAACTTAAGAAAAGCCTAATTTCTTACAGCTGAGGGGAGGGGGAGGAGGGGGGAGCTCAGAATATTTTTGAACCTTGGGGTGTGGAGTCTTTTCAAGATCTTGGGAGCTACATTTTAAACTTGGGGGTCACGTTTTAAATTCCGTTTGCCCTCCCCCCCAACCACTCACGCCAGCGGCCCCCCCCCCCCCCCAAAAAAAAAAAAACATAAATACTGACCAATCCGTGGATGAGGGTTCTCTGGAAACCCGATACGAGAGCAGCAAACGAGAAAACTGGACATTGCCCTGGCCTCCAGGTGAAGCAGACCCAAGATCTAATCATGTCGCCGACATAATGGACTCGTAGTAAACAGACCTCATGGCGTTCGTACTAGGACCCAACAAACATTCTTTTCAATTCCTTTGTATTGATTAGACCTTCAATATCTGCTAATATAGTGGAAATTGGAAGATGTTAGCCAGCCACCTTTGTCACTTTCGTCGCTGTAGCCAATTTCATCCGCATTCTCTTCATTTCATTATTTGGCTCCCTTGGGTTTATTTTGCACTAATAATTCCAGGCACAGGTATCCCGCTACAAATGCTGCTCGCCGGGTTTGAATCCCCGGTTTGGACCTCTTTGAATTAAGTTTCTTTTTGCTTCGAAACGTGTAATCAGGTTCAAAGTAAAGCGACTGTTGTGATGAAACTCGAGCTTAGTGAGTAGGTCGACAACGACAATCTGAAACTGTAACCTGCTTGCTTTGTGTGCGTTCATCTACAAATCTTTCCCAAAATCTTTGTGGCACAGGCAATTTAGTACGCCTATGCAGGATATCTGGTCAAGTCGCCATTTGTTGTCTTTGTCTTAAAGTGGCACAGTCTTCGATTAAAAGTAGGCAGAATCTGGCAACATCCAGCGATATCTATCTAGCACTTGCTTGCACCAAGCGAAGGAATGCACAACAGGATTTTAGTTCGCTTTGCAATCGGTGATATTCGACTTGAATGTCTTTATCCTCAATAATGATGGCGCATACAGACAAAAAAAAAAAAACTCTAACGAAACAATGGACTTTTTAAATTAACAAATTGGTTATTCTTTTTGGTTATAGTAACAGAAAATTACTTCCTCAGTCAGAAGACTGTTGTTCCAAATGCTTTACTCCTTCCTTGGCGGTGGATTGTTTCTCACAGCAATGCGACCAAATTGAATCGAATTGAATTGATCAGTTCTTGTCTGTAGTTTCTTCCGTCATTCATACTGCACGAGGCTATAGCAAGATGGCTACTCTTATAACTTGGGCCTTGTATTATCCACTTGGGCCACTCTAAGCCCACCATTCCATTTCGTTGAAGCTCTTGGGGGCTGCACTTCTTTAGTTCTTTTTTTTTATTCTTTTGAAAGGGGTTCCGAATGCCCTATAGGGGCCGTCTGATCGATGGAATCACGTGATTGCGTGGGCAGTTACTTGTGCACTCTGCCACTTAAACAAGGATCTGTTCTGTTGGATCGTACAACTCTTTAAAGAAGACAGGCTGACCAAGAAATCAAGAATTCGTGAGAACAAGAAAGAAACCAAAAACAAAACAATGAATTATGCATTATTCAACCACGGTTTTTGCTGTAAGGTCTGCGGAGTAATTGTAGCCAACGTGCTAATCAAAACGAGCTCACTGATTTGCCCACACAAGCAAAATTTAGCTGGGTTGTGCCTCGTTTCTTTAGGCCCAGTTTTGCTAGAGACATTTTTCAGTCCGATTTTCAGCTTTTGTACCTTTTAACTTTCTCTTGCATGATGCCCTGAAATAAAACAGCTACTAGAAGTGCACCGGAAACTTCGTGAGGGAACACGGGGACCGCGAGTAAAGCAAGCATCACAGTGGTCAGCGTATTCGTCTCCAAACCAAGTGAATATCGCTTGAATGCCATGATTGGACTTAGAAATAAGTTACTAGAAATAATTCATGCGCAAAAGGGTTATACAATGCTTATTTTTTGGTCCAACATAACTCTTTTGTGAATGATGCCCTCAAATAATGATCGCTACTAGATGGGCCAAGAAGTAAGTCCCTATGGGGCAGATTCACCACCTGCACCCCAGGTCGCCCATGCCTACCTAGTGGCCATGCCAGCTCAGGACCGGTGAGCAGTGTTTGAGAATAGTTAAACTGCTCCACTCAGCTTTGGGATCTATTTTGGCTCATTCTGTACAATACCGAGGCCTCTGCCATGATTGGAGAGTTGGTTCCCAGGTTTTAATCACTGGATTTGATCCTCTCTTGCTTCTAAAAACAAACGCACTGATTTGCCCACATGGCAGACTTCGCTCCTTTTAATTTACCTATGCTGTTTTTTAAAAATTATATGATGTATTTTTTTTACTCCAAGGTTAACTTTGAGATAGTAAAGTTTAAAATTGTGGGAGTTAATCTATACTGGAATTAGGTTGCTTAATTTAACATATTTGTATTATGTTTGCAAACGTAAACAAGGTGAAAAAGTGAATTTGTGCCACGAAAAAGTGAGTTTCTGGTGTGCCTTAGTTGATTTTTATCTGACAAATGGTTGTTAAGTTAGAAAACCAACATCGTTACCGTTACAAAGCTAACTCATTAAATTTATAGGATCATTTTCAAGACCATTAATTTTGGTACTACGTTCAGAGAGCCTCTGGTCAGTTTACGTCCTTACCGCCGCCTCTTCACATCTTCTGGTCGTAGAACTGTCTGACAACCTCTTGGTGGTTGGCAACTTGATGTACTAATAAACAGGCTAAACAGCAGAGGGAGCGATTTTTCTTTCTCTGAATGGTAGCGCTTGGTGTTAATAACAATGTGTTAATAACTGGATATCAATTAACACAACTTGCGTAAGCATTCCAAAAGTCGATCTTTGCTTTGCTATGCTTTATACTATAATTGTCAGCCTGCATTCTTGTTAGTTTGAATGCAATTTCTGCCAAAAACCAACGGATTGAAATGCGCGATAGCTCTTCGTTTCGTATTCAAACAAAAATTAAAGTAGCTCTTCAGACGTATAAACTGAGCAGCCAAAAATTATACGAGAGTGTTTTCCATACATTAGAAGCCACTAAAAGATTAAGAAACGCGCTGAGGTTCTCTGTACTCTCCCGGATTTGCAACCTATCAGTGCTGCCACCCTCCTGCAGTGCAATACCTTAGTTGGGTAGAGGGGCACAACTATAAGTCAATCACTTCCTAAATTTTCTGTTTTACTGTGAAAAGAAAGGTTCATCTATTCGAAGTTTTGTAGTGAAACCGTTCAAGCTTAGAAACGTTGGGCTTTCCTGCACTCCTAAAGGTTAACCCGTGGATAGGATAAGAGTTGAAGTTCAGTTAAAATGAACGGAGTTCTATGATTTAGTTGTAACCAATGCTGGCTACTTGATGTACTGGGAAGCCCAAGGAGTGCAGGAAATAAGAAATAAAAGCGAAAATCCCATCACTGAACTGTCAGTGCCGTCTCTTCATAGTGTATAATATCTTACGATAGAGTGCTCCGTGGTTTTTTTTTTGTTTGGTTTAACATCTAAGGATGTTAGATCTAAGGATGTTACAAACCTTCGCACCATTGGCATTTTACCATAGTTCTTCAACCTGCTGTGGCCAATCAGTTTAAAAGCTACCTCGAAGAATGCTATATTGTTAATTAAAACAATCCGTCTTTCATTTCAGACTCAGCACAACTACAGCTCTTGGTAAAATATATAATGTTATCCTAAAGGCAACAGATAAATAATTTGCTTATACTGTTGGATTTTGCTAAGGCCTTTGATACTGTTAATCGTACTGTTTTGTTAGCCAAGCTCTATGCCTTTGGTCTTCATGATTTCGCTGTAAAACTGTGTTACCTTACTGGTCGCAAGCAATGCGTTCGTTTATGCAGTAATACCTCATAATTTCTAAATGTTGCGCCTGAAGTTCCATAGGGGTCTATCGTATTCTTTTTTTCTATTTTCGTAAATGCTCTCCCAGACTACATTATCATACGTTTGCCGATGATGTACAGACCGGAAATAAGTTTTCTTTTGATTAAGCTGCTTCTACACTTTCCACATTTAATGATGACCTTGATAGCGTAACCCACTGGTCAAGTACAAACGGCCTTTCACTTAATGGAAACAAATGTCAACATATTATTATTGGTTGGCACCAGTTATTTCAAGCTTGTACTGTTAACGAACTTTTTCACTACAACTCTGTTGCAATTAACAATATTAAATTGAAACAATCCCATCATATAAAACACCTTGATTCATGACTAGAATATGACCTGGGAGTATCACGCAATGCCGTTCTGCATTACAAAGGCTTAGGTGTCTTGCAAAATTCAACCATTTTCTTAGTATTAAAAGTAAACGTAATCTCATGCAACATTGATGGTTCCATTACTGTTACGGTGATTTGATTTATTTCAGTGCTTCAAAAACATTGCTGAACCAAGTGCATAGGTCCAGAACTGTTGTGTTCATTTCATTTTTAATATTAAAAGATGTCAAAGAAAACATAAAGCTTAAATGAAAACGGAAAACAGACGAGCCTTACACTCACTTGCGATGGTGTACAAGACATTTAAATTTAAATAACCATCCTATTTATCTAAACTTTTTAACTCTGTTCTTACGACTCCCAACTATCCACACCAGACTCTGCTCTGTCTGCAGTTGTACTTTCACCCCTTCTAATGTCGAACTATTAAATACCAATCTTCCTTTTTCACTCGGAGTATTAAGTTAAATTATTTTCCTGTAGAAATCAAGAACACCGCTTTGTACCAGCGTTTAAAAGCAGTATTTACCAACGTTTCTTAAATTCCTAGCAATGTCACTATGCCCCTCCCCACCCCTTCCTTTTTATTTTTTTAATGATCAGCTTGACATAATTACTTTTTGCTTTTTTTATGGTTTTTGTTTGTATATGTGGTTTTATTTTGTTTTGCTGGATTGAGCTGGTTTTTTGTTTTATCTTATTTTGTTTTACAGAATTGAGCTTTCAAGCCTAAACCTCTTCCTTTGTAAACTCAGGTGATACAATTTTCTTGTTTACTCTTTACTTTATTTTGTTTGCAATAAAGATTTTTTTTATCATTATTAACGGCAAGGGATACTTCAGAAGCTAACATGGTGATGACCTTAAAGGCGTATGTCAACCATGCTTAAATAGTCTTGAGCCACATTTGTAGAGGTATTACGGCAGTAGTATGGTGCGCCAGTTCGAATCTGGGTAATGAATGAAACGTAAGTTCATAAGGTAGCTTGTATACAGTGTTACAGGGTGACCACAAAAGAATGCCCTAATTGGCGGAGCGAGCGAAGCGTAGCTTATAACGGACACCAAATTGCAAAATGTTGGTCCGTTGGTTGCACATTTTTAGTCTGGGTGGAGCCCAAACAAAAGATCGAACTGGAATGAAATTTGGTACAACGTTTCATACCCTAATTAGTATTGCTGAGCCAAAATTTGCCATAAATCGAACAATTATTACTGTAAAAATTTTTAAATTTTCGAATTTATTTCTAACACTCACCATTGTACATTTGGAGTCGTGAATAGTTAAGGAAATCCGGCGAAGCATACACCATGCTAATGGTAGTCAAGTGAACTTTAAAAAACACGGCAAATTTAATTTTGGTTGCTTCTTTTTAGCTAATAATCTTTTTCGACGTAACTCAACGAAATAATAACATCTGATGCTTGCATTTACGACATTAACGACACACGTTAGTTTCATTTGAAAAAAGAATGCTTTGGAGATTATTCAATTCAACATGGCAACGAAAGTGGCGTCTACACTAGCTTTGGGAATCCCGAATATGAATCCTGAAATCGTCGTTTCAAGGCCAAGCGTTATTATAAAACGATATTGACATCAGACGAAACACGAAAGCACAAAACACGAAACAATAATACGCCCGCCTCCCTCAATTTCTGGTTGCCACGGTAACGTCAAGACTCGAAACCAAAACCGTGTTGCATCGCATAAAGGAATAGGCTTAATCTCGAACCACTATTGTAAGTTGCGACTAACGAAAGTACATCGGAGATAAATATTAGGCCTAAACGCTAAAAATTAGGCCTAAAACCAAAAACTAGGTCTAAAAGCTAACACATTTTAAACCTAAATTGTAATGGTTATTTCTTTCAGATTATATAATACAGATCGCTGTTGCAGTCATAGAGTTAGGAAATAATATATTATCTTGCATTATGTGATAGAGGTGTGCTTCAACATTTTCGTTGGTGGCGGTGTCAAATCTTATACCAAAGCAGTATTGTGAACCTTCTGAATCTTCTGACTATTGTTAAAAACTATCGTACTGATGATTGTTTAGCTTGCAGTTAAACGCCTTATTACGTGCTGTTTTATTTTTACTCGCGGCGAAGGCCCACGTCTTCAGTGTTGGCTGCGGAAAGGAGGCTACAAATAACTAAACAAAAACTAAATGCTGGAACAAACGAAAGCTTGTTAACGTAAATTTGACACCTGTACATAGGCCTACAATAAAAAAAAGGCTAAAATAAAAAAAGGCCAGCAAAGAACAGCAGTACGTCACACCGAAAGGCAAACAGCCACACAAAGCCCATTAAGTATTGCACCCAGATTTTTAAGAATTATTAACAAATGTGGTACCGTCATTAAAATAAAATCTAAATATAAGTTTGAAATAAAGATCCGTTCGCTCCGCCTACAATAGACCTAAAGGCTAGTTATAAAAATTAATAATGTCCGTATTAATTAACGTATAGTCCAATGTTGTTTGACTTGTCTTTAGGTCGTAGACAAAAGAATGCCCTGATCGTAAATATCAATAGCTTTTTTTTTTTAATTAACGTAAGCCCATGCGGATTACGTAATTCACGTGTCGAAGTTCATTAGCTTCTATAAAAAACTTTTGAGTACATTAATTAATAATAAAAAAAAAAGCTATTGACATTTATGATCAGGGTATTCCTTTGCGTAGGCCTACATGTTTTTCTTAAAAATTGCAATAACGCATAAGCACGATACATGAGAGTGCTACAGCACTCGCGTTAGCACCTAAAAAAACTTTTTGAGTTTTCTACAAGACAGTTAAAACTGATTTTTGCTGATAACTTATTTCGAATGTATGCTTACCACATCTTAGCTATTTTTATAGAACTAGATGGTAATCCGTCTGAGGACTGCAACCCATCTAACCTTGAAGGTACCTGTGTAAGGACGACGTGCACCCATCACCGACTTCCTGTATCGGATTGCAGAAAAGCTACTCGCGAGCTGTTTATCATGTGGCATTGCTGTCGATGATGTTGGTTGTCCTCGAATGTGTATGGTATAATTAAAATCGATGAAATTACTGTTGTGACAGTTTCCTTTATAGCAATTAGAGTTGCGATGTAACTAAAGATACCCCCATTTTCCCCTCCACTTTAAAAGTAACGTTTTCATTATTTTCTCGTAAGTACCAGTTTTTCTTCCCAAAAGTGCATGCAGTGGCTTGGTTGGGATATGTCAGCGAGCGACGTTACGCATTTCGATGTGCCTGACGATTGTGTTTTGGCATTGAAGTTTCAATCTACTGCAGCTGGAAGGTGCTGGATGCTTGTTATTTACCGTTGCCATCTTTTCTGACAATGGCGTCGAATCGCTTTTGACGGTTGACGCCGAGATGCAGTTCGTCGCGCCAACTAATCTTCTTTTATTGTTTTGAGAAAAATTTGTCACGCGCTTCTGGGCTAACGAGCTGATTTTATTGAAATTACCAGGGGTCCTTTTCGTTTGAAGCTCGAAATGATTGTGTTGGCATTATTTGAGTGTCGCGTTTTCACCCCTTTCTTTGTGACTCAAGTAATTATTTTTGTTGACGCCTGTTGTAAATTTCACTAACGATTAGAATCTTATGAAGCTTGATAACCACCAGGGTAGAATTTTAAGAACAAATGCCTGCAAAATAGCTTAGTTTTATCTGGAATTTTCAATTGCTGTTAACGTAACTGCTACTCACGCTTACTGGTTTTTGGAATCGTGTACCTTTTTTTTTACTATGTAATCCAAATTTACAACTGGTACATGGTAGGTACCACTCAGATGGTAGGTCGCTGTAAGTAAAAGTTAAAAATTAATGTGTAATTAATGTGTAATTTTATTTGCAACTATTACTGCAAGGTTTCGTGCAATAGGTGGTTTTTGTGAGAGGAATTTTTGTTTTTTTCTTCTTTTGATTGCTGTTCAGCTCCAGAGCTGTGTTTTCGAGCTGCTTGTGTTTGTTGTTTCGACACCTTCTTTGTAGCAGTACTGTGTCAAGTGTTTGGTGGGAATAGATGAGAAGATGAGAAGGTCATCTATCCTTTTAATTATAATAATATTTAACCCAGAAGGGTTAAGATATTACCTGGGATAGATGCATCCAACTATGTCATACCTAAATATACGTAGTCAATTACAGAACTATATATACTATGCTAGTCAGACCTATAGCCTCGTCTGCCGAAATGCTAAAATCACCGTAAGTGTTTTGATAAATTGCACCTATTTAATCGACTCTTAAATGAATTTAAAGTAGGAGCCATAACTACCAAAAAAGGGGGTCATTCCAAATCTTAACGATTCTGTCTGCCAAAAAATTTCCACCAGCATTCAAGATGAGTTATGTTTATAACCATCTTGAGTGGTTGACCCCGAGTATGCCAAGCAAGCCTAACAGTAAAAAGACTAAACGAGCCAATATCCATCAAGCCAGTGAAAATCGAGTAGGTTAGGCATAAGTCAGTTTTCAAATTGAGGAGTGATTCCAGTTTTGTCAACTCAGGAGTTCTGGGTAAGACAGACCCAGGTAAGCATTTTGTAAAGCAGCATTGTACCGATTCCACTAGTTCAATAGGACCAAATAGATTTGACGTACACATTGTAAGCCCAAACCAGGATAGTATGGTGCTCAGAAGTGCAGTATTGTCTAATAATGAGCCCTGGAAGGCTGTTTTAAGTATCTGCCTGCAATGAGAGGCTACTTTGAGATTGGAAGAGAACCATACAACCAAGCCTTTAAAAGAAGTATGGTCTGTTAAAAACCTCAGGTAACCTGTATAGACTTTTTTGTGAAGTTGGTCAATCGTGGGATTCGACTCCTGACCCTAACTTTGAAAACCGAAGGTGTGAGACATTCTCTTCTCGATAAAGATACACATGGGGTGCCAATAAAACGCACAACCTGAATTTCTTATTTGCCAAAACATCTTAACCTGTTAATTTTGCATTACATTGTCCCCAATGTGATGTTCCCCTGGAGGTTTCTTCGGATGTGTAGTCGCCTGCTTGCATGCCCCACTGTGCATGCGCGGCGCAGTTCTCCCTTATAAAAGCGAGAGCGCGGACGCTTCCGGCATTCATTTTTCTCCAGAGATGACTACACGTCACCTCACTCCACTGTTCCCCGCCTTTCGTCGGAATTAGGATTTAAGATGGCCGCCGCTGCCATAGCTTCTGCTTCATCCGCCGCCCGCCTTTGTGCTCTTGCTCATCCTCTCACCCTTGGTCAACGCTAGGTCTCTGCCCTAGACCTCGCCGCCGATGGCCCGATCCTTCCCGCTACACGCTCCTTTCATCGATGAAACTGCTCCAACCATGTCGCCTCTACAAGCCGGCCAACGGACTCCTCTTATAACACCGTTGGATCTTTCATCACTCCATCAGATCTCATTCTGGCTATGGAAAACTACCGCGAGGCAAAGAAAAATCTTTGCCGAGCTACCGCCGCATCTGGACTGCTTCTAGGCCCGAACTCTGTGGTGGACCTGTCCTCTAATTCTTCCCGCAAAAACCACAGCGTTTCCTGCAGCGAAGTTCACCTCATCGTCCAACAAGCTACACACGGAAAACGAAGACAACCCGATGCCTCCGCCTAACCGGGAAAATGATCCACTTCATGGACGCTCATCTCTTTTCATGCGTTTTGAGTGATGAGTCAAGACTGAACCCGTTTTCACCTGGCTAACCTCGTGTCTCGAGTGACATTCAAGACTGCAAAGTTCTGTCCACTGCTGCTCGTCTCACTCGTGGTTAAACCCTCGTTTTGAGTGAAGATCCAAACAGAGAGCGTTTGCACCTCTTGCTGTTTGTCTCGGCCATAGCTGACCCCATGTCTCGTTTGGCAACAAGACAACAGTTGCAGTCCACTGCTGCTCGTCTCGTTCATGGCTAGAACCCACGTTTTGAGTGACGAACCAAGACGGAGGCCATTGGCCCTTTCCCATCCTCACGAGGGATGACTCCCGCCCCTTTCTCGTCGGACCCCGCATTACTCGGCGACCGTTCTGCGTCTCCCATTCTTTCCTCGGACGACCGCTGTCCATCAGACGCCTGCCGGCTCTTCTCGTTCAAGGTGGAACGCCAGCTTCTACGCCACCCGCCACTATACTTCCGTATTGTCGTGGGCCGGCTGCCTCCTGCTCCCGGCTCTAAAGTCCCACGAACCTCACCCTGGAACGCTACTTTGTCTAGCCCCAACAGCCTCAATTGCCTCATCGTGCTCTTACCACCAGACCTAGTCGGTGTGGGAAAGCACTTTACCGCATTCACCAGCACCCACCACTGTGTTATGAGAATGGCTTTCACCAGACGCAAACTCCCTAGGCCTGCAGATTCCCCCTGTCAACCCGCTGTCTCCGCCATCCACGGCCCTTCATCTCCGTCCTTTCACCACCATCTGCTGTCGGGGTTACTAACAGGTGTAACGTTATGGCACCCCCCATCAGCCACAGAATGCTCCACCGTGGTCTTGCCGATCCCTCATGCATCTATACTGAAGTTCTCAGCCTCTCCTGCGCCCGCCTTACCATCCTTTCACTCTCAACCAACGCCGGGTCTCCACCGTAGTCCTCGCCGACGACGGTCAGACTCTTCCCGACACATTCTTCAACACTCCTTTCATCGCTGACACTATTTTATATTAGCTCACTCCCCTTTCACTCACGACCAATGCCGGGTCTCCATCCTTAGTCCTCGCCGACGACGTCTCGACCCTTCCTGATTCATCCATCAACACTCCTTTCATCGCTGTTGCCATTAAAAATCTGCTTAACGTCCTTTCACCCACGTCCAACACTGGGTCTCCACTGTAGTCCTTGCCGTCGATGGTTCTACTTTCCCCGTTACGTCCATCAACACTCCTTCATCGCTGTCACTTTTTAAGATCAGCTCACCGTCCTTTCACCCAAGACCAACGCTGGGCCTTCACCGTAGTTCTCGCCGGCCACAGCTCAACCTTTCTCGTTGCATCCATTATCACTCCTTTCATCACCGTTACTGGTCAAGATCTGCTACTGCGGGACGGCCAACGGGCTCCTCCCACTAGCCGATAGATGTCTTGTCTCTCCGGCAATCCTGCCGAGGTAATCAACACAGGCCGCTAACGGACCGTTTCCCCTCGGTTTCCCGTAACAACTACACAGTCCTCCCTTTGAAGCTGGATACCATTCGTCCCCTCCCATGCCGTCTTTAGTCCACCTTTTTGCCAACTTTGTTCTGCATCTCATTGGCCCAACCAGGCTGACTGCTTTCACAGGGGAACAGAAAGGGATGACTGCTGAACAGGCCCGGTAAGATCACCCTCACATCTATTGCCGGCAGCTCGCTTCTTTTCCAGGTTCCTTTCGTCCTCCGATGTTCTCCAGTTCCCGTCTGCCATGTGACTGCCCACCACCTGCCACCCTCAGCTCCAACCCATCCTGAACAAGGCATGCCCTTGGCTTTCGTTTCCCGTCAAGACCAAAGCCCGCCCCAACAGGATCAACGCCGTGACCAAGACGGATCATCTCGACCATCTTCAAGCCAGCCTTCCAAAGCACCTACCAGTAAATGTTTCCTCCACCCTTTGGGTCACCTTTCATCAAGTCCTTATGCAACTCCACTAAAGCCCAGTTCAAGGAAGTAAGCCAGAAGGATGGTTAGATCAGGGTTTATTTCCAGGGCCACGCGGTCTGTCCTTTAGAGATGTTGTTCAGGGGTTCAGGATGCTCTAGAGTGGGCTGTAGCAGAGTGGCATACTTCAGGAGGAGATGCTGCTGGTTAGGGGACCAGCTCCCAAAGACAAGCTCAAGGGGGCTGCATGGCCTTTTATACCTAGAGCTAGAGACAGAAGCCACCACAGGTGGTGTAAGGTGTTTCCTGTATCATATCCTGCTATCCCATGAGCCTCCTCCGCTAGCAGCCACCTCTAGTGACAGATTATGCCAGAGCTTCCCTGACCTCTGATCTCTAGGGACTGGACCATACATCAAAGTACATAGCATCACTGGAATACATTATCAATAATAACAAATACACATAGTATACAATAAGGAGCCATAGCATCAAGGTAAGAAGGCCCAGTAAGGCCCTATCTTAAGGTATACGAGGAAAAAGGGAAGCCGTGGAAATGGGCGTTGTACTCACCTCCCGTGACGAAAAACGATCCAGCTTCGCTTACCTGCACGGCAGCTGACAGTCTTAGAGACAGCTGACCGCCAGAACACCACCCTGACCCTTCCACGTAACAAAGGAGCCTCTGCTGGTCCTGATCCCCCCCCCATGTCAATGACGGCTCAAGATACCGTCGCCAAAAAGGCTTCCCACTATCCAAGCACCCTCCCAAGCACACAGGGTTTGAGTGAAGAGTGAAACGAATGACACTGTCAACTCTTCCAGCATCACCACCTTGGCTAACCCAGCGCTTCAAGTGAAGATTAAGACGTCCACGACTGTCTACACTGACGCTCATCCAATCCGTGTCTCTCCATTGTATCCAGAAAACTATTTCCTTGCAGCCAACCTACGCTGTTCCGAAATCCAAGCTCTTTTGACCAACCCGGTCTACTAAGGCTTCACACCAAGTTTCGCCTCTGTAATCGTCCACCCAGGATCAACCTTCAGACCATAAACCCAAAACCATTTGTGCCATCCAACCCAATACCTTCCCGGTCCTATTCATCGAGGGATTTGAACCCGAACGCCTTCTTTATCCTGTCACAGCACTACGCTTCTTTCTACCCAAACTCAACACGACAACATCTGCAGAGGACGAAATCCAACTCTTCCTTCCTGTCTACCCCCAATCCAACGAAACCTCCACTACGTTGGTGTCGCGCTGGATCAAAAAGACAAACGAAGTATCTTACGAAAAACAGAACGAGCAAGAATGTAAGTGTGACGGCGCATGAAGTCAGAACAATCTCCACATCATGAGCCCACCACAACGCCACTCCAATCGAAGAGATCATGACAGCAACATCCTGACGACACCAATCTACCTTCACCTCTCACTGCCTAAGGGATATGTTGAGAAAAGAACAGGGACTACATTGGCTGGGACCAATCGTCACAGCCGGAAATGTGGTCAAATCCCCTTAAGCACTCAAAACAAAGCAGAAGCAAGCCATCCTCCAGATGGAAGCAAGACCCACGTCCCTGCGAGAGTGATCCAAATTCCTATTTCCTCGACGTTCTGAATAAAGTGCGAAATTTTTTTATAAATTGTCTGGCGGTAAAGCCTGCTTGCAGCCCAGGGCGCCCGTCAGAGCAGTGCCCGCCACCTAACTTTGACGAGGTCTCCTGTTAATGCAAAATTAACAGGTTAAGATGTTTTGGCAAATAAGTACATTCTGCGGCTTCTTAACCTAATACCGCCCTGCCTCCCCTCTCGAGTCATTGCCTGACACATTGAGAGGAAAATAAATGCCGGAAGCATCCGCGATCTCGCTTTTATAAGGGAGGACTGCACCGCGCATGCGCAGTGAGGCATGCAAGCAGGCGGCTACACAGCCGAAGAAACTTCCAGGTGAACATCACATTGGGGACAATGTAATGCAAAATTAACAGGTTAAATATGTTTTAGGCAAAAAGAAACCATTTTTAGCCAGCCGGTCTGAGGGCCAGTAAAGTGTTCTTTTTTTAAAGTCGAAACTCTTTTCTTAGTTCTTTCAAAAATAAGTAAAGGTAGGAACCAGGATTCTGAAACGAAAAGCCCATTACTGAGTCCAGAAAAATGGTTCCTATTGTCGAAATTTTTTAAAGAAAGATTTTTAAAAATGTCGAAATTTCCTTCAGTGTAGTCGTGGTGCCGTAACCTTCTACATTTACATCGTGAGAATAGTTCGGAATTTTGGTAAGCGTTCCTTTTTTAAAAAGTTAAAAAATAAGCTCATTTTTTCTAAGAATCTGATTTTGGATGTGGTAAATTTGTCCCTCTTTTTAAAGAAAAATATGTAAAGAGCGGTACCAATATTCTGCATCCAAAATCCAATTCTTAGAAAACGTCAGTACTATTTTTAACTTTTTTTTGAAAAGGGAAGCTTACAAAAATTCTTGTCACGATTTACTTATTTTAAATCAAAGGTGGATGGAGACAGGAGGGTGGTGAGCCTCTTACACCTTTCGGGTTGGAATTAATGGCACGTCAGGTCAGCAGGTGCTTGATAAATCGATAAAGGCGTCCTTTCTAAGCATTTGACCAAAAAATGTGCTAGAACTACCATTTATAGTTTCCTCGTTAAGGGCATTTCAGATAGGGACCACTCGATCTGAAAAAAATGCCTGCAGCAATCGATGCGAGACGCCAGAACAGCCAATTTCCAATTATGTCCCTAGTTACATTTAAGCCGGGGGCAAAACAAAAAATATGAACGAACTACATCTATATGGTTAGGCAAAATCCGATAAACGAAAACACGATCGAACCTCAATGTACGCAACTTAAGATCCAGTCTCTCGAGGTGCATCCTGTACGGACAATCGCTTAAAGCTGGGAGGCCTTTAGTGAAGCATCTTTGAATAGCTTCCACAGTGTCGAAGTCTTGTAACAAGTACGGAGACCAAACAGGGCAGCGTATTCCAAGAACAGACGCACAAAAACCCTAAATGCCCATGCAAAGTCGTACAACTGTCAGATGTGAAACGCCTTTTAATTAGTGCAGATCGGCGATATGCCAAGATACACAGCCTTCGGCAGTGAATGGAGGATTTCAAGTTTCCAGAGAACCAAACTCTTAAGTCACGTACTTCAATTTGTGAAAGGAATACCTGCTTAAGCATGTAATGAACACAAGGATCCTGGTTGTCAACCTGGAAGGAATGACAGACATTGCAATGGGGAGCTGCCAGCCATCTGACCATTCCCCAACATATTGGATCTGTGAGTCAAAATCCTGAGATTTACTACTTATCAGGTTATTTCTCCCAACATTTAGGTCATCAGTGAATTTGTAGCCAAAATATTTGGGTTTTCAAAAATTAAATAATTAATGTAGATCACAAACACGAGCCCCCAGAACTGAACTTGGGAAACTCCGCAAGTCCGATAGAAGCTATTGTCAGTTTGAACCCTCTGGGTCCTATTTCGAAGGAATGCTGCTATCCAGTCTTTAATCTTACCGGGGATACCAAAACAATCAACTTAGAGATGCTTATTGTAGATAACCTATTCGAAGGCTTTTTAAGAATTTAAACATACTGCGTCTGAAGGGATACCACTGTCGAGGGCACTCATCCATCGATATAGTACCAAAAATAGTCAAGTTGTAGATCTACTCGGGAAAAACCCAAATTGGTCGTGTCGAAAAATGGAATGCTTCTTAAGATAGGAGACCAGCTCATCTCTTATAACTAGGGCCATCCCTGTGTAGTCAGTAAGAGTCTCGGAAATGCACTCGTGCTCCGTCCGAAGATAACCTTAGCAGTTGAAAAGGGCGTTAATTCCACTATCACCCGTTTTGCTCAGCCTTGCCGAGCCTTACCGCACCAACTTAAATAATGATTATGTCAAGAGTAAAAGTCAAATGAGCTGCAAGACTGAAGTTCATAATTTCTTCTTCTGCTTTTAAGTCATACAGCTGCAAAATGCATGAGAGAATGCATCAGTTAAGATCATTTCGCATGGAACGACTTGATGAAGACACAAACAACGCCCCTAAAAAAGGAAGAGTAAAATTGTGTATGGGAATTGGGGTTGGCATTGGTGGGGTGGGGGGAGGGAAAGAGTTTGGTTGGCGATGTTTGCTGTTGGCAGCAGTCAAGTCAACAAGCAAGCGGGATTTTGCACGTAAACAGAGTTGGCCGCATCGCGGCACCGCAGCCTTTGCCGTTGTGACGCTATGCGACGCCGTTAACTGTCATTTGTTAGCGCTGATTCCAACCAGAACCTTTTATCATTATAGTATAGAAAAGTTGACTAAAAACGTTACGTCAAGTGACAAGCGGCACTTGGTATTGACATAACCTAAAACTGGTACAGTCCAGTTAATGTGTCAATACACATTATTAGAAAGAAAAGTAGAATTAAGTGAAAATAAAACGTGTAAACTAATAATAATTCTTTATTTTCTAAAAGCCACAAGGCTAAGTCGTAACAAGTAAATTAACTAGCTGTGTTTCAGCATTGTCTTGTATCCTTTATTGCAACTTGGTAGCCTAACGAGTGCATTCGCTTTTACCTTTAGTTTCTCTTATGTGGGCTCCTTTTGTTTTTTTTTTCCCCTTTAGTAGCTGAAAAAAACGGTAACGAGTAACGACACAAGATGTAAGTAACGACAAGTCAATAGAGGACTGTAGAATAAGTTTATTAAGCACAAGTGACGTTGCAAGGATCAAACACGCTGTCTTAAATTTCAGTGCCCTAACGCTAAAGGTTCAATTACGCAGACACTCTATAAAGCTATAGCGAATTATTCAGTAATTACGTAGTAGTAAATACGTATTAATGAAAACTCTTTTAGCTAAGTTGTACAAAGGTTCTGTCGCTAAGCCGCGCTACTCCCACCTTAGTTAATTGAATACAGTCACTGGTTTTAATTTTATTTACGTGTCTACTGGTTAATCTGTTCACGCAACTATCGGGCAATGTGTGATAAGAAGATGCCACTTTGCACACTTTCAGTTTATGTCCATACAAGACATTTTAAATAGGGACCCCACGAAAAAATCATTTAAATTTAATACATCAGCCATTTTGCAAAATGGCGGTTTAAGTTTTTTAAATGGCATACAAAGCGGTTTATATGTTGTATCAGTGTGTATTAGGTGAGAAAATTTAATGGAACTTTTTAAAAGCAGCTTACGCATTTTAATTTTAAAGAAATAAATTTATATTCTAAATGGCAGCCATTTTCCATACTGGTGGACTGAATTTTAAAAATGGAGTACGTTAGCAGTTGAGGCGTCCTTTTCAATGTATTTTTGGTCAGAAAATTCAACGGAACTATAAAAAAGGCTGCATTTTCACAAAAACATTCAAATACAATTCAATAAGACGGAAATTTTTCAAAATGTCAGGCTAAATCTTAAAAATAAAGTGCGATCGTTTTCATGTGTTTTTGGTCAAAAAATTTAAGGAACTATTTAAAAGTATTTACTTTAATTTTAAAAAGTCAATCAAATTCAATAGGGCGGCCATTTTCCAAACTGGCGGACTAAATCTTAAAAATTGCGTACGTAAGCAGCCTGTGAGGTTAAGTTTATTAATGTACCACTGTCTTTTTTCCATTTTTGCACTTTAACTGATAAATGAAATGGCTACACGGAAGAAACTTACTCGCCTCCCCACAAGCAGTTCTCCGTAGCTCGACTGGAATAAATGCTGTGTGTACCAGCTACCGGGTGACCTCGGATGTCCATCTGAACATAGTGATCGAGAACAACAGAATGCAGGGTATATTACACTAGCGATTACTTGGTGAATTCAAAGCAATTGGAAGTTTACCAAATGATGAAAAAACTCAGGATTTTAAGGAAGGAGAAGGGATACAACCTACCATTGAAAAATGTAAGGCACGTTGGCATCAACAATGTGCACTTAAGTACAACACACAAAATCTGAACCGCTCTGTTCAACGTTTAACGTCCTATAACCAGGAGGCAATCCAGTCAATTCAAAACAAACCACAGTCGTCTGGGGTATCATCAACAGTTACAACACGCCAGACACGTCAAGCATCCACGCCATCTCCAAGACCTACAGACAATATTTGTTTTTTATGCACTAAAGGACCATTTTGGAATCGGCCACTTACCCATGTTGCAACTATGGCAGTTGATAAATAGGTTCGTGAAGCAATATCCCTCATAGATAATACTAATCCACATGATATAATGGAAGGTACACATATAATTGCTTTGGAAGCTAAGTACCATCAGATGAATGGTCAACCTACGCTACAAAGCAAGATCTGTAGAAATGGAAAATCAACAGCACTGTGACAAGGTCTTAATTATCAGTCCATTGGTTTTGCACACGTTGCATCATTTATATGATAAACTAGTTTGTTCTAGATGGGGATTATCTTAAAATACAGGACAAAACAGATGGAGTCACAGGAGTGGATGTACAGCCAGAAGTTCATAAAACCAGATTTAGAGAGAGGGTTCTCTACCATTTCCCTCAACATCGGGCTGATAAGATCGGCAAAGCTTCCATTGAATTAAGCAGCGGACTGATACATCACTTTTCTCAAAATCATAAAAAAATCTTTGAAATGCTATGGCATCAGCATCACTTTCTTCCAGTGCTACATCTTGGAAAATTTTGTACTATCTCGGACTAGAACATATTCTTTGTCGGTCTTCGTAGCCTGAAATTGAGGGAAATGGTAGACAACTCTTTCTAAATCTTGTTATATGAACTTCTGGCTGTTCATCCGCTGTTCATCCTACAAAGCGATTAAATCTGTGCCTTCCATGATAGCATATAGAATAATGTTATCTATGAGTGATATTTTTTCACGAACGTAGTTATCTACTGCCGTAGTTGCAACATGGTTAAGTGGCTGATTGTAAAGTGGTACTATAATGCATAAAAAACAAATATTGTGTGTAAGACTTGGAGATGATGTGGATGCTTGACGTGTCTGACGTGGTGTCACGGTTGATGATCCTCAGAGGACTGAGGTTTATTTTGATTGTCACTTTCTGGTTACAGGACGTTGAATGTTGGAACAGCACGGTTCAGATTTTTTGCGTTTTACTTAGTGCACATTGTTTATACCAACGTGCCTTACGTTTTTCAAAGGTAGGCAGTACCTCCTTCATCAAAATATTCAGTTTTTACATCGTTTGGTAAACTTCCAAGTTCTTTAAATTTCACTAAGTTATCTTATATGTTATGTACCCTGCATTCTGTTTTGGATCACGATGTTCAGCTGGACATATGCGGTCACCCAGTAGTTGGTACACGCAGCATTTATTCCAGTCGACCCCAGGAAACACTGTTTGTGGAGTAGGCGAATTTTAGGTTTCTTCTGCGTAGCCATCTCATTTATCAGTTAACCTGCAAAAAAAGGAAAAAAATACAGTGGTATATTAATATACTGTTTCTGACCAAAAATCTCGTAGAAAACAATACCTTAACTGCTTACGTACTCCATTTTTAAGATTTAGTGCGCCAATGGCCACAGTATGGAATTTTACTTGACTTTAAAAAAATAATATACGTAATTTTAAATAGTTCCGTCAAATTTTTGGAACCGAAATACACATTGAAAATGACACCTTTACTGCTTATACGTACTCTATATTCGATTGTTTTTGTTCAAATACAGCCTTTTTAATAGTTCCATCTAATTTTCTAACCAAAAACACATCGAAAAAGACGTCTCAACTGCGAACGTAATAAATTTTTAATATTTAATCGGCCATTTTGGAAAATGACTGCCATATCGAATTTCAATGGATTTTTTTGTGGGGTCCCTATCCTAAATGACTTGTATGGACATATAGTGAAAGTGTGCGAAGTTGTACCTTTTTATCACAAATTGCCGGATATTAGTGGTTTTTTTCGCGAACAGACCCAACTAAACGACGAAAATATAATTCTGTATGTGCGTAGGTTTCGTTGAAGTTACGTGCCTCGGATTCGAACAGGCTTGCCACTATTGGAGCAAAGTGGGCTGATGGTTAGCACGACTATCTCTCGTGCCAAAGGTCCTTGGTTCGAGTCTGACCGGAGTCACCCTAGGCATTTTCGGGGAGAGATGGGCACTGTGATGCCTCATGCTCAGGTCCATTGTGACATGTAAAAGATCCAAGTTGTTGCGATTGGAATTGCCTACCAAAATTGTCCCTCTTCTCGCCTTTTGCGGCGTATGGCTTCTGCTGGAAACCAAACCTCCAGGCCTGCTAGTCCTTCTCCAAACTACATGTGACCCTGCACTCACGTACTAGAGTCGTCCGACATTACCAGTGGAAGAGTGACCATACCGATAATGGCACTATAGTTCTTCAAATAGTAATACATTTTAAGAACTGGTGCGTCGTGATCATCGATATTAAGGCTTGGAGAGATGGTCAGACGGTGGGAGTGTGTATGGAAGTCGGAAGTTTGTTAGTTCTAATCCCAGTCACATGATCCCAATGTTCTGTAAGTCTGTAAGAAAGAATTAGTTTTAGTCTAGATTTTCGCTATTTGCTATCTTGTTACCTGAAAGGACTTAAAGATGTCTTGTACTGATATGTGTTTATAATGGTAGCTCATTTTCCACTTGCCTTTGTGCTACTTACAGCGATTTCTATATTTTTTATGCATGTCAGTTAGAAAAAATAAAATACTCCGCCGGTAATTGCGTTTTGAGTGGAGAGCGTGTCGAGAGGAAGGAGGGAGGTGAGTAGGGGGAGTTCGCTTGCCAACCACTTAAAGCGCCGACGCTTGCCAACCACTTAAAGCGCCGACGTTGTCATTGGAGTTTTGCACGAAGAACACCCCGGGGAGTACTGGTGGATATCGCATTGCCTGCTAATCGTCTGTTGTTGTTTGCGATTAATATGTTTTATTAGTAGGCAAAATTGGTGTAATTAATAGCTTTCCAGTGCTCAGCTGTCCCTATTCTTGTTTGGCCTCTCTTCATTGTAAAGGACGCGTGTTTTAATCAGGCTCTCACAATATTCGCTTCTCTCATTACTAAATACTGCATGGAATTGCAACAACATCCTCCCCCCCCCCCGAATTTGTACGTTCGCAGCATATGAATTAAACCAAACGAAAAAGACGGACTTTTAGTCAGCGGCCAAAACCATGCCTAAGAAAAATGTGTCTTGGCACTGTAGTTCATTTGAGCTTCATGAACATCACCATTAATTCATTAAACTAAAACTGAGCTAACTTAACTTACGAAGATGGAAAATTTTAGCCGTGAATTACTAAATGGGTTAAACAAAGGAGTTATTACTTTGACCAGGGACGTACACAGGCCCCCCTCGAGAGGGCAGGGGCAAACTTTTTTCTGGGGACCTTTTTTTTTTTTTGATGTTTTAACCTCTTTATACCCCCTTTTTGTGGGATTTTAACTATTTCTGCGCCTCTTTGCACCACTTACGTATTTCGTAGCAGTTGTCTTTTTTTGCGTTTTTTAGGCTCTTTAACACCACCGCTCCCATAAAAAGGGTACTTTTTCAGAAAAAAAGGGGCACTTTTACGTGGGGGTTTGGGCTGGTGGGGGCGGCCCCCCCCCCCCCCCCCCCCACTGTCCTACCTGTGTGCACGTCCCCGACTTTTACTCAGAAAGTGGTATTTTAATTATATGGTCTTTTCACGCAGAATTCCATCCTACACCCGTTGATTTTAAGCCACAGGTTCCTGAGGTAAGGAATAATGACTAGGACCTTTAACTACAAATTATGTAGTCCCATATGTACATGGGTTTGTAATACGATTCGATCTCATGTTCTCTTGGCTCAGACCATGACCCCAGGCCCTAACCTTGACCCCAGGCCCTAACCTTATACTGAAAACTGCAAGGAAGGTTGTTTGTGTCTCTTTATATTTTCTTCTTTGAGCAAACTAAAATAAATATATAAAATAAAAATTAATTTACTGAAACTTTCTAGGTACCGTAGACCAACTACGAAGGTAATAATATTACTATTTAGTTTTGACTATAACCCATTTTTACTAAGGAAAATTGGAAATTTATTTATGTATATAACCCATTTTCGCAGCTTGGACGTGATTCGAACTCACATCTTTCACATTCGCAGGATGACACTTTAGCCATCAAGCTATAGTGACTGGTAAAAAACGAAGTTTACAACAGATAATAAAATAATACGACACTCAATTTGAACGCTCAACCTTTTTCATTGACTCCGTGTAATGAATGAATATTCTCGTCTTTTTTTAATGCTGCCGGGTAGCGAGGCATCCATTATTCCGAAACGTTTTCCTAGCAAGTGTTACTGAGAATAACAAGTTTTGCTGTTGTTGCTCCTTGTTGGCCGCCAGTCTATTGCTGATGGAGGTTTCTGAAAAGTTCGAGGCTTCCGCAAAAAAAATTGGTCAACAATCATGACCTGATGTATTGTTAAGGTATTGTTGGGTGATTGTAACAAATGGTCATTTTTCGCCAATTTTGGGCATTTTGAATCCAAGTTACAATTTAAGAATGCACCTAACAGAAATTAGAGGAAATATCCTTTTTCCGACACCTTTCTCCAGTTTTAACGCCACTTTTTCGAAAGCAGTAAAAGGGCACACAAATAAATAAATAAACTAACAAACAAATAAGTAAGTAAATATCATGTAGGATGGGACGCCATCTATTGGACGATTGCTGCAAATGGTCCTTTTTCGCTTAATTGGGGCATTTAGAACCCAAATTACAACATAAGAATGTGCCTATTGGGACGGGCGATAATGAAATTACGACTACGCGATTATTGCAGTACTTTGATACGCGATATTTTCAATTATTGCAATATTTCTCGATATGTAGTCCAAGCTGTTTTAAGTTGATTGGGTCATGACAGCACTATTATACTCCTCCAGTAAACCTATGAACTATAACCTATACGTTTATGCCTAGTACTACTATCGCAAGACCTATTTAGTGTAGTGTTAATACAAAATTAATTATGAAAAAAATTATTATTTATTCAAAATAATTAAACACGTTAAAATATAAGTATTTAAAATACCGTATTGTCGTGTATGTAATCCGCACTTGCCGATAAGCCACACTTAGAAAAAGACCTTAATCTGAAAAAAAGTTACGCACTCCAAACATTTTCTGCACAATTCATAACCTGTTGAGATGTGAAAATGTTAATATTAATTAATCAACAGACAAGCACTTCATGTTGTAACATAAGCCCTGTTAAAATTAGCAGTGAGCATTAATCCATTTAAAGGCATGAAGGCAAAAAAGACTGTTAAAATAGGATATTTGAAAGTCAAAATCGGTCAATATTTAGTGAGGTTATTACAACCTAGCGCGTCGATGTGAACCAGACGAAATAAGCTGGAAGATGCGATAATTGCGAAACACGAAAAGCATTGTGATAACTCTATCGCGTATGTTGTATATCGTGGTAATATCGAAATATCACAACATCGTTCATCCCTCAATGCGCCTAACAGAAATTAGAATTTTCCTTTGTTTCGGCACCATTCCCTTTTAACGCCACTACCACAGGTTACAAAAAAAAGGCACAAAAGCAAACTCTCATTCCACAAGAGCTAATGCTCGTGTGTGGTTTGAGAGCAGCAGACAAAGAAAAACAATTGAACTATAGCACATTTGCACGCAGAATCAAAGGTTAGGCACCAAAAGAACAACAAAACACAACGAAAAAAAATTTAAAAAATGCATCGATAAATGTATATACGCAACAAATTTATGAAAAAGAGAGATAAAAGCAAAATACAAAGAGGAGTGAAATATATAAATCAATCTCAAAGAAAAAACGAGTAAAGCAAAAACAAACAATTTATAGTTAATATAGTCAAAATATAGTCAACAATTGGTATCCTTCAAAACCAATTTTGAATTGTTGAATCATGTAATAGGCAAATAGTCAATACTAATAGTAATAAATTGCAGACCCATAAAAAATATAATAATGATAATAAAATAAAAGACAGAAAAGCTGCAAAACATCAAAATTGGAAGAAACGTGAAAGCACGTTCAGCTCACAATGCTAAACATGCTTTCTAGACAATTTCTGTCCAGGTTAATCAACCACCCAAACAGATGTTTCTGAAACGTGTGCTGATTATTAATTTCTTTAATGTTAACAGGCAGGTTATTGTGAAATTTACTGCCAAGATATAACTTACATTTGTGTAGTCGTTCGAAAGAATAGAAGGGCACATGAATAAATAAACAACACTGAACGTTTTTAATCGTATAAGGACGACAAATATCAAATTAATACAGAAAAACATTATTTTACTATACGTCTTTTAAAGATTTTTTCGTGAACGCTACCCTTGTCATTGATTGACTGTAAACGACTTTCAATTTTATCACAAGTACTTTAAAACTCCTGGCAAACTCCTGGATTTTAAAGTAAAGTTTCTGTGGTAACCATGAGTGCTACGCCACCTTTCCTTTAACGAGGTTGTTGCTCTTTCAAGTCTGTATTGACGAACTTGATCAATTTCCAATTAGAATGCTGGCAGCCTTAATCACCTTGAAATTGCTGCTTCTTTAATACCCTGGGGACGGGGGGGGGGGGGGGAATAATCGTGTAATTAGGGCCACCGTGAAGACTAGAAAATTACGAGAAGATCCCTCTCTATTTAAATCTTTGGTCGAATCTTATTAAAAATGAGGGATGCCACGTTACAAGCCTGATCTGACCTTTCCCACCTCCAGCCCCCCTTATGAGTGTTGAATGTGTAAAAGAGCAGAATTAAAAATTGTCTCTTGTCTGTAGTTAAGTGATACTGAATAATTAAAGAAAATAATAATAAAATGCTAAATTACCCGCGACATGTGACGAAGGACACAGTTTAATTAACCGTATGTAAAATTAGTCGTATTTAGATGTCTTGATAAATTGGTCGCCGGAAAAAAATTTTAATGGAGAGTCAAAGATTAATGAGACACCGTGAAATTTAAATTTCAAATTGATTTTGTTGCTTGGTGTAAGCATCTAAAATTGGGATGAAGAGATGTGACTTGAATTTGAAGTAACAACAATCTCGATAGAACTCTTATAAACATAGCAATCAGACAGGGCCGCGGCCCTCGGGGGGGGGGGGGGACGTTCCCCGCCAAGAAAAACTGGAGAGGGGGAGTAAAAAAGCGTACCTAAGTTCAATTTTTATTTGTGCTTTTTTTTAATTTTTGTTCATCGGTTTAGTTTAATTGGGCTGTTAAATTCTTTCGTTGTTTTGTAGAGGGGGAGGAAATTGCGGTGGAGGTTGAATTGCAGCGGGGGGGCGTAAAATTAGCTTTTTTCATTGTAGTTCAAGAGTTACTGTATTTTTTCGTCGTGGTGGGGAAGGGGGGTAAATTACAGTGTGGGGGGGGTTAACTTGGGTGGGGTGTGAAATTGCCAATTTGACCCTCCGACCTAAAAAATTCCTAGCCACGGCCCTGCTTATCATTATCCAGTTGTTTTCGTTATATTACGTTCATTAAAGGGCAGATTACTTGTATATTCCTTCCTTCCGTGGACCTTTAAGAAAAAACGAGTGGCTATTTCTCGCCACTATCCGCTGTTTTCAAGCAACCGAGTCTAATCCACTTAATTTGTGTGTTTTTAAGTATTGTCAACGATAGGACAAAAGTTTAGATCACA
>JAHWFP010044790.1:0-23499 GCA_023313725.1 Lithobius niger | reverse complement strand
ATCAGGAACTTTTTTTTTAGTTTCTATCGTGTGGAAATGGCCTTAAGGGAAGGAAGGCTAAGGTCAGCCCATCAGCGCCCTTAGGCGATTGCCATTGACCAACTAAGTGTGCCTGCTGGCTCACACGCGTTCGATACAACGCGTGGCAGGGCAAATGGGTTTAGCCAGATTGGATCGGATATCGATGCCCCGACAGACACGAGGGAAATTAAAGCTGAACATAGGCTTTTAAGAAATTTTTTTCTTAAATGGTGCATAAAATCCACTCCAAAAACTGTTAGGTTAAAGCACCCTCAAGACAATGTAGGAAGTGGATAAGGGCTCGAAGATTAAAGTCGGTCGGTTCGATTACTGTTTTAGACCTCTGTCGATACTTGAGGTAGTGAAACGGAAATGAGGAGACAATGCTTTAACAGACAAAACAATGCTTCACGTAAAACTGCAAACGCTGTTTAATGAAGCAGCATGGGAACAATGAATAAGGACGGGAATGTTCATTCTTGTAAGGAAAAGTACGAGGTTAAGTAGGAAGAAGAACGTGACGCAACAATACAAATCGTAGGAATCGACGCACACCACGGCCAATGGCAGCTCAAATAATAAAGGGTTCAAAGGGTTTAACGAGCGTTAACCACTCCTGGTCATCTGCCCGAAGCCCTAAGGTCCTATGTATGCAGCACCCGGATTCCCGGGTGGTCTCCCACCTAAGGAATAAAGACGAAGCTAACAATGCAAAAGTCTAACGTGGCCACAAAAGATGAAAACAATGGTCTTCAAACTGTATGTCAAATAGGATACCGATAGCTTCACTAATGTTGTCTAACAGAGCCGAGTTGGAAGAGTTTCAAAGTTGGTTGAGTTACTGCATGCATGACTGGCTCATTTGCCGTATCGTAGTAGCAAAAGTTACGAGGCTATTTTTTAAAAAATATAATGTGCAATATAGTATATATTCTTCAGTACACCACGCATTCAGATTTTTTAGTAGTGTCCTGTTGGTATGTCTGCCGTTCCAACTGCATACATAAATTACACATTTTTTTTATTCTGCCATATGACACGTCGAATTACTAATGCAGTGTTAGTGCATCCTTGTTTAATATTTTTTCTCTTTCTCTCTTTTTACCCTCTTTCTGCCTCTTCAACGGTTTCAAATTGCTCTTTTTTTTGAATGGAAGTGGCTGTTTACAGGTACGAGCAAACAATTGGTTGCTTACAAGTACTACATCCTGTAAGTAACTGACTATTTACAGTTGCTGTACCGATAACCTAGTGGCTATTCGCAGGAACAGTACCTGCAAATAATTGGGTATTTACAGGTAAAATGCCTGTAAGTAATTGACTATTTACAGGTGCTGTGCCGGTAAGCTTTTGGCTATTTACACGTGCTGCACCGGTAAGCTATTGGTTATTTGCAGGAACAGCACCGGTAAGCTATTGGCTATTTGCAGGAACAGTACCTGCAAATAATTGGCTATCTACAGGTACTATACCTGTAAGTAATTGACTATTTCAGGGGCTGTACTGGTAAGCTACTCGTTATTCACAGGTAATGTACCTGCAAATAATTGGCTTAAAAGTGCTGAACCTATGTTTCTTTTCACTATTTACTGGTGTGTGTGTGTGTATATATAATATACACACACACACCAGTAAATATGAAAAGAAACATAGGTTCAGCACTTTTATGCGACCCAGCTGCTTGTAACAGAGTACTTGAAAAAACGCAACAGCTTAAAGGTACAGTAAATGTCAATAGCCAGTTGCCTACAGGTACTGTACCTATGAATAGCTAATAGCTTACCAATAGCCAATATGTATTACAGTCCAATCTCCTGCAATATTCGAAAGTCGTCTCAGAACACCCAGAGAATTCCAGTAATATCTGAATCTGAGAAGTGCTAGCTTGAGGAAACATCAAACTGAAGACAATCGTACAAACGCGTAAAGTGTGGTCAGAGGCGCCTAGTTTTTTCGTGCCGTCGACTTGGGTGTAAATTTGCAGTGCCAATCTCGTGGATGTTACCGTAAGACTCGTAAACAAAAGCCTGAACGTGACTTGTTGCAGTTTGTTACTCAACCAGTGGCACTCCCGGGGGTGGGTGGGGAGGTTTGACCTCCAGATCCTAAATATGATAAAAGTAGACAAATAAAGCATTCGTTGTAATGGCAAAAATTATGAAAATTGACTTGTAAAACTTTCCAATTTTACAGGCCTCCGACGGACTCGGGCAAGGAATCCCCCCTCTTTCTGGACCTCTTAGCTTAATTTTTGGACCACATTTTGAATTCTATTTTTTTTTTGCTCTACCCAAAATCATTCGTAAAATCTAACAACAAACACATGATACATTACATTTAAATGGTTTCTCTACTATGTCAATCTTATCAATTGGACGCAACATTCCTGAGCATTCATGATCAATCAGACCCAACGCTGGGATTATTCATGAAACCCAAATGAAGCTGCATAACTAGTTTCTTATTCGTAAAACCAGCTGCACTGCATCAGACGTCCAATAAGTGCATCACAATTAAATGGTTTCTTCTACTGTGTGAATCTCGTAACTAATCAGAAATGGTGGTTATTCATCAAAATCCACATAGATATAAACAATAACTACAGTATTTATTACATTACTAATGTGATTGCGAAAGAAAAGTCATGTATGACGGCAGCTTTTAACGTCACCACTGTCCTCTTGGAATCCGAAATCAAATTTGAAACGTAGGCTGCTTGCGATTGGAAGCAAAATGACGTGTTTACTGTACGCCAAAGAAAAATCCTACAATTCTACCGTGGCGCCACCTGTTGTCGTTTGTATTGTAGTGTTTCTATGAAATCTATAATTTGTGTTTTAGCTCGAAACTCCTTTGAACCTTTCCAGATTTAATTTCCAGGAAGTTCTAGGGAAATTTTCTGGAAAGACGTTGACTTTTAAAACGCACAAATTATAGATTTCATAAATCACGAGTGCCATTCAGATTGAAAATTGCTGTTTTCTTTCTGCAAAACGATTCTCCAAAGTAGTTTCCATTTAAGATTTCGATGTTTTCGTATTTGGCTTAGGATTTCGTCATCCTACCTGTAATTTCGTTTGTTTCAGCGCTGGTATTGCATATTAAGTGGGCCTAAATCTCATGTGTATTCTGCTCATAAATAAAGGTAAAATGTAAAGCCCCGAATCCTGACGAGAAGTAGCTTCATGTTTCCGTAAAAGTTGTACGATTCACAAATATAACGTCACTGTCTTAATATGGGCGTAAGGGGGGGTGCAGTTAAATGCTTCCTCTAAGCCAAATGTAATGTCAAAATGTGGGGTTTGTTTATCGGTGACCATTCATCGACCAATAAAACTTTGATTTATATAATTATTGAATAGAAAGGTGTGATCTTTTCAGTGTAAGTCAACATGGTGCTCGTTTTGCGGAAAGAAAACTAGTATCAAATAAGTTAATATTAGCTAAGCCTGCGTGCGTATCAGAATATCTGATAGGTTCCCAAGCACCAGTGAACAATCTGTAACGGTTAACGATTGAGAGGATAACGGGTTGTACCACGATAGAATCATATGAATTTTCATTCGTTAACGTGCTCTTTTAATGCTGAAAACGACAGCATCAAATTCACGTTTTCTTATAAATAACTGACCCTCATTTGGCCCGGTTAACAAAAGGATAAATTGTTATCGTACGGGCACTTTATTTATTTTTTGTGCGCTTGTGGTTTTGCTCTACGTAGAGTAAAGCTCCATTAAAAGAAAGCTTTAAAGGAATGGTTATTAAATACAAATGTTTTACTACCCCCTTGGTCATTCTTCTCATTGGCTTGGATTTCTCCTCACCCCTCCCTGGGGGTTCTTTCTTTTTAAAATAAACCCAATGGAGTCACCATTCCATTTTATTTTTCTAATCTGGCTTCTCTTCCCTTGTCTAATAAAATGGACTAATTCTGCTTTAGTTCTATTATTACTACAAAGCCATCTTTCCTGCAAAAACCTAACATGGAAGCATCAGTTGTGTCCTCTTGTCTTCCTCACAAGGAAGACCGTTTTGCTGACTGGTCAAAGATTGGATGGGACGACCCCTCGTTCTTCCATAAAAATGCACTCGAACGTACTACATTAGCGTCCATTGCTGGCAATCCACTTTAAGATAGCGCCTCAAAAAAAAATTCTCACTGACCTTGGTGTAGCTAGCAGATGGTGACTCGCAAGGCGTCTTATACGTTTAATTGCCGTTTCTTGAAATAGTTTATGGTAATTGTGGTTCACTTTTCTGTCAAATGGGTATCCCATTCTGGTCCTTCGTGTAGATGCTAGAGAAAGACGAAGCTCTGCTGATTTGTCTGGTAGTTAAGGTGTTTATGGTCGCCATTTTATTACGACTATAAAGTTGAGGCACAATAGCCTAGCTACTGCATTTCCTTCTGGAACTTTGTCGAACACACTTGAGCTCCGAGTCACGCTGATGGCGTGTTTTGAAACGTCTCCAATGGGGAAGAAGGGAATTAATGAATTCTTTTCTCGACTACCAATCACTTCCACTAAACTTCGTTGAGCTTTAAGGTCATCTGAAGCAAACTAATACTGGTGCATGATGGCTGGTAAACTATCTGGCCTGATCTACAACGTCTTTTTTGTTTGTTTTTTTTTTTTTGTTGGCCCCCCCGTGGGGGCCCAGCCAATATGGTCGCCACGAAGCGATGTTACCGAGGTCGTTGCTAAGCGATGCAGGCATGGTCATCAGTACGGCCAGTCAGTAAACACTGGTTTTTGTTCGTAGGTGGCGACATCTGTTTGCAGCTAGTGGCGGTTTTTCAGAATAACAATTTAAATTTTATGTATTATTAATTAGCTTTAAAATTATTTTAAGTTAATTTTTAAAGTTACCACTCGGCCATACTTATGCTATTTCTGTGTGTTTGGAATAAATAGCGATACGTTCGTTTATTTAGAAGGTTTCAAGGGAAAGAGCGGCATTTTCTTTTTAACTGTAACAATTACTGTTACCCTCGGCTGACAGAAAGTGGCAACAAGACATCCATCGAATCAGTGACGCTTTCGACGGCCATATCGTTCGATCTGGTCGCTTATGCTATTTTTTTCGTACTGTAGTAGAGCCCTGGCACGTGTAGATGAACTGGCACAATTTTGAACCTCACCAGACGATTTAGAAGCTGAAAGAAGTAGGGAAGGATAAAGCCCGGTATTTGAATCGGGAAACCTTGTATCATGGTAAGGTATTGTTAAGCTTCGAATGAATCTATTAGCTGCTGAAAAACCTGGTAGTCTCTCACACTACTTGACCTGGTCGGAACTCGGGGATCCCCTTTCTAATCAACTGCCTCAAGTTGCACTCTGCTAAAGCTTGGCCCCCAGTAATTACTAATCCAACTTAATCAAACTCAGCAACCACAAATTAATTAGTAATTGAAATGCCATAGCCGCACAGCAGCTATCCGGCCAATGCTAAAAAAAAAAAAACTCGGCTATTGTTGCTAGTGGATTTTTAGTACTGATATATTATCCCATCCGTAATGAATTTGTCACTGCCAGGTTTTGAGGATCCCGCCAAGCTGTTTCATTGTTTGAAATGGTGGTATCAAACGCCAAATTAATCTCATCCAGTAGTAGTTAGAAGGTTACCCTACGTGAATAATCTGGAAATTGCCTACTACGCAATTTTTAGATATTTTATTTGACGTTTCGAAGTCGCAACGTTGTTGAAATAACATTGTGAAAGAACTTATCCTTTGATATTACGACTTCAAACGGCCAAAACGTTTGTAGGGAATATTGACCAAATTTGTTTTGGGAAGACGTCACACATTTTTGTTTTGAGACTTTGTTGCAAGTGGTAAGGTGCTAATTGTTTTAATCGCGAAGCAAAATACCTTTTAACGATAATATACAAAGCCCTCCTTTCTTGCCGTCCTTACCGTGCTGCACAAACTTCAATGTCGTGAGAAAAGCAATCTTTCTCTCTGTATTGTGTCAAACGTTAACGCTGCAAGCCTGCAAACTCTAAAAATAAAATAGTATTCAGATACATTAGTAACTTTGTAGTTACGGTTTCCCGTAATCTCCAAACCCTCAATTAAAAGGCACGTCACCAGGTTAACCTGCAGCTTATTACTAAGTTCCAACCTTAAGCGCCAAAGAATAATTTATTTTCGTGAAATTCCCTAGTAGCGAGTAACTAGACTAGTACCAAAGCAAATATCACTGTTAACGTCACCTGGCTTTTAAACGTGAAGATGCGTTACTCACATGTCGTTAGATGCATAAATGTTTTCCTCACACAGCCATTTCTGTCAGTCATTTTCCGTTGAATGCCTGAAAACAACTAAACTGTCTTAATTATAAGGACTCGCCATGAACAGTTATGCCGACAATAATTATTTTAAACGTTAAGAGGAAAACTTAGTGGTGGTGGTCTTACAGCCTTTTTTCCATTTTTGTAAGGAAATGCTGCTCGGTAGGTGCTATATTTGCGAGGTATGGCCGAAGTACGTTGCTATGGCAACGAGTTACTTGTGACGTCAAGCGTACGATAAAAATAAGTGCCTTAGGCTACTGAAGAAACTATTTTTCCCGTGGTTCCTCAACCTTTAATTGGTGATAGCTTCGTCACGACTCGGCCGGCAAAAATTGACGTGAGCTTGAAATTTCACTCGAGCGTAGATCTTGTAACTAACGGGAATAAAGTGTTAATGCTGATGACACAGTAAAAAGTGCGCTGAACATGGCTGGATGTGCAGAAGCTCCGCCCGTATTGAGCTTTCCTGCTAGTCCTCAATGTAGTGGAGGGAAGCACTCTTGCGTCAGTTCGTCAGAAGCCTCCCACTGTGTTGGTATACTGTATTGTAAGTGCATATTTCAGTCAGTTTTTAAAGAAGGGAAATTTAAAATAACTCCTTTCTATTTAAAACCAACATTTTAAAAACTTTACTGCTTTTTTTTGTTACTTGAATAATTTCAATGCCATTCGCAGGTTTTAATTTCTGTGATTGATATCATTAGTTACTTTGGGTTTTTATGTACATGCCTTTCCACGACACCTACCACACGACGTACTGTTATCACGGATTTTGGACAGGAGCGCATCAAATAAATTTATTGGGGGGGGGGGGGACGAAAGCTAACAATTTCTTTGCTCGATCCCATTTACCCATGACATTTACAGACTATTTTTTTGTTTGTTTGTGTCACCTCCCGATTTTGATAAGTTTCAACAAGTGCTATTATTTCCGGCTGACGCCCATTTTTCTGACTCATTTGTTTGGTATGGGGAAATAGGAGGAGGTGGTGGGGGGGGGACCTAGCCAATTCAGCGTCCAATTTATTTTTTAACGGTGCGCTCCGGTAAATAAATCAATAGCGTCATATAAATACTAACGAAGAACGCGGAAATACTGATTTACTGAAAGCAAAGTATTTGCTTTACAGTTTGTTTTTATGCGTGGTTTTTTTTATCTGTCGTATTTTATAACAATAAGATGCATGATAACGTGCGAAAAAAATGTTTGTTTTCATTTAGTTGTCGCGTGAATGTAAATATCAGTTTTATACATCAGCGATAATAACGCCATACTGGCTATTAGGCTAGCACCCGGAGCCGGCCGTTGAGCTAGGTGCAAGGGGCACTGGACTTACTCTGAGGTAAACACATTAGCGTAGTTAGTCAAGCCAATGCTGTGACAGCGGTTTTCTTGGATGTTTAAGGTAAAGTTTAACTGATCCGAAGTAAAAACAGCAAAGGATCACAAGTAAACTTTCCTGTAAAGTTTCAGATATCGCAGTGTTGCTGTTCCGTGTAGTCCACGTGAAACCTTACTGCGATATCCAACCATTATGCACGTAAATACAATTAAATCCAGAGCCCAAAATTCAAAACAATTGATGCCCAAAATGTAAAGCTACACACTCGACTACTTTCTTGGCAATATTTTTTCAGTGTTCTTCGTCACGTACTTATGATACGTATGTCATTTTTAAAGATTTTCTTACTTTTCCAGGCATGAAATCTCGTTAGTACTTTCCCGGACATTTCCATGTTTCCAAGGACTCGCACGAACCCTGAATTACTTGTAGAACTGTGCTAAGTGCACTATAAGACGATTAGTTTTTAAACATATTCCAGCATTGTCGTTTAGTCAAGCAGAATACACGAATCATTAGCTGATGTGCTAAAGTAAAATGGTAAAAACATTTGAATACAGGAGTAAGATTTCACGTGGCCTAAAGATTTCACGTACGACAACTCAGCAGTATCTAAAACCTTACAGAAAAGTTTATTTGTGTGTTCCTTTCATGTTTTGATTTCGGATCAGGTGACCCTTATCTTAAGCATCAAACGAGTTCGTTTTTGTTTCCTATTCTTTAAGTGCTGTATGCATGAGTTTTCAATTGCTCGTATTTGAGTGTCCGACTTGTTTGACCTATGTATGTCAGTGAATATGTAAATCTAAATTCTGTGAAAACGTAGATATAAAATATGAATGTGCAAACCTAAAATCTGGTAAGTAAATAAAGAAATATGTTAATATGTAAATATAAATCACAACGCTTCATTTTATTAAGAGTAGTTGCAATATGAACTTCGTTCCCTTAGCAGTCATTTATTTTTAGTTAGACATATCTACTTTTTTATTGTAACGCTTTAGAATTATTATTCCTTTGCCGATAAGAACTTTTAAAGTGTAAAAATTCTAGACTGCCAGAATTTTAGTACCGCCTCAAACCGAAAGGTTTTCCACAAATGGCTACAAACGTATGCTATATATCGCTTGCAGGCCTATTTGATGCAATTTGGTGGCCATATTTTACTTCTGCGTTGCGGAAGACTAACTAAAGCTTCTCAACAGTGTCATTCTCAAACATTGGGCGCGAAAGTTGGGTTTGCCGGAGGAAGGGGGAAAAAGCAAGCAATTCTTTCTGTGCACACCCCCCTCCCCCCTCTCTTCTTTTTGGTAACCATGGAAACTATGCTATTTCCAATTAGAAGTCGCTGGAAAGGAGGAAAAGGATGGTGGTAAGGCGCTCAGAAGGGAAAGAAAGAAATAAAAAGAGAACGAACGCGGCTTCTCTCCTAGACCAAGGCAGTTATTGAATTTTAAGATGGAAAAAATGGAGCAGAATCAATTACATAAAGCGTGCTGCTCTCGGGCCATTTTATTTTTTTCATTACGTCTGTTGAGGGGGAAAGGGGGGTGGGGTAGGTGACTCGCGGCAAATACATCCAGTCGTCATTGCCAGTACGGTCAATAAAAACAAACAAAAGCATCCACTTTGAAGGTGGAAAGAATAAACATGAAAATCCCGGGGAGGTATAGAAGACGTGGGACATGACGAAGGAGTGACGGAGGGGGAAGCAGCATGGGTTTTGGCGACAAGTGTGAATCGAAATATTTGGGGTTTTGTCTGGCTTCGTGTCGTCTTTAACAAGTAATTTGCCTGGCAAAGTGAAGTATTAGCTTGAAACGTCGTGGATCCAACCAATACAGATCCAAGATGCCAGTGCGAACCCGGATGAGAGGCACCACATATCCCAGACTCGTGGGCAACCCTAAATTGTGCATTTGGGAAGAAAAAGGTGCTCGACCTTATGTCTCTTGTGGCTTGTAAATTATGCAAATATACTAGGAATTTTCTAGCAAATTTGTTCCTTTCCGTCCAGAAATCAAGTTTGCAGTCGAGAAGAATATTAATTCTTTCAAGACCTTGAAACAAAAGTTAGGCGAATACATCGTTTAGTGAAGTTGGCTAAATGGCGGATATTCCATACTAGGTTCGGTTCGGCCGATGGCTTCTCAAAACCACGCAATTAAACATGCCAAAAGTCCCCAATGATCCGACTTGTGCTTCGGCCACCATGGCTATTTTATGCCTAAAAATGGGTCTTCGGTCCTCAGTCCTAGAAAAGACGTGCATCTGACCTAAATTAAAAGAAAGAATTTTTCTCTGCTAATACGGCAGCACGACTTTTATTTGCACCAGATTGAACCTTTACTCGGTAAGCTGACATTTCTGCATTTTCACTAAAGAAACTGCAGTATTGGGTGCAAATTTTTCACCAATTTCAACGTGAGATCAGTCCTCAACGAATATGGTTACGTTTATGAAGGTCAGTGCATGCTTCTATCTAAAGGCTTTTTTAAGCATTTCACTGCCTTTAAAGGTACAGCATTGAAATTTCTTTATGCTGTAGTACCATACTTTGTGTATAAATTTATCGTGAATTCCAACTTCAGATTATTAAAGGAAATCAATGAAATGAGGCTCGTCTAAAAGGTAGTAATGGGTTTTTTCCTACAATGCTAATAAAAGTGCTTTTCTATTCTTGGTTTATGAATTTTTTCAAGAATTTCAACGTTGGTCCAATCTTGGATTATACCTAATTAAATTAAGTAAATCAATGTAATGAAGTGTATCTGAAAGGTAGTGATGTGCTTGTTTTCCTGCATTCCCCAAAAATATCTTTTGTTCAACTGTGAACAGATGTATTGTTAGTCTTTGGTCGAGTGCCATCCTTTCTATACTTTGGACGAGTGCCACTAATTTCAGCAGTATGCTACTCTTACACCGTCCCCAATAATGATAAATCAAATGTAATTAGGCTCGCCTGAAAGTTTAGAACACTGCAATTACAGCTGTCTTTATTTGTAAGACCTAGTATCATACTTGCTGTATAAATTTATCACGAATGATAAATGATAATGATCAGCTCGTATGAAAAGTAGTGATTTGGTTTTCACACCAACGGTAAAAAAAAAATACTTGACCATAGGCAGGTAGGGGTGGAGTTTCAGCTGACTAATTCATCCAAAGTTTAGACCGAGGGCCATAGTTGTCACCACATTGTAGTTTAAAAAAATGAAATGTAAATTAACTTAATGCAAGTTCAGTTTGGAGAATAAAAAAGTTATGGATAATCTTTTTTTATTTTATTTTTCAGACGACTTTTTTTGTATGACATAACGAGTTACAGGATAAAATACTAATTTTTAGGCGACGCGGTGGTCATTTTTGATTGTATAGAAGAATTAAGAAAAGGCATTTTCTTTGCAATATAAATTCAAGTGTATGATTTTTCAATGCCTAGGGCAGGGAAGAATATATAGGTAGTGCCATTCTTTCTCTGACAACGGTAAACATAAAACTAGTACCTGCTTTTAACGATTTACCACAAGAGGGCGCTGTTGTCAAGAAACAGGAAGCGCAAAGCATCATGGGGATCGAAACTATTTAGTGTCACTAAAACACATTGATCACGATACGAATACAAAATTAATCGCTTTAAAAATAGTATATGTCAGATTAGGACATTAAAATAATTTTAAGATAGATCAGAACTGGCTGATCAGGTTTTACTTTTTTTTTTATTTAACATTCAATTTTAAAACTGGTTGTAGTTACGAGTTGCGCTAAGTTTAACGCATGATTTTGTTTTCCGAGAAGCGTGGTGAGCGGCACCGACTGAAGCTAGCTGAAGCTTCTTCGGTGGTTCACGTTTCTTGTAACGAACTGAATACGGTTTGAATCGAGCACACAATAAGTTCAACTTCGGATGTTGCCCACACACGAGTATTTCGTCAGTTTCCGAAGGTATTGTCGCTATTGTCATGGTTACCATGGTAACGATGCCGCCATTTTTTATTTCAACTTCCGCTTCCGACGAGAACCTGACACGTGCTGCTTCTGATGCCGTTGATGAAAACGGGTATTATTTTATTCCATGCTTTCAGAAAAGCGTCATTACCTTACTTATATACCCTGACCCAGAAAATAAACAATTTTCCGTGATTGTTTATTGACACCGACTTGATGTCGCCTAACACATACACGTAATGGCTTGTTTCCACCTAAATTTGCATTACCAATTGAATACCACTTTGCAAGGGTAGTTCATTAGGTTAATTGATAATTCAAAGGTTAGTTTAGCAGTCGTTGCATTGCAACGGGAGTAGCAGGTGTTGTTGAGACTATGTAGTCTAGTTGGTGTTGCATTTGAATTTGATTAGTGTTCTTTACTCTTTTGAGTTCTATTTTGTATGTGATATCCTTTTCTCAAATTTTGTGCATGGTATTTTGTATTAGTTATATTTAGTTGTTAAGAACCAAAATAAAATTATCTAGGTTTTCGCTTATTAACCAGTTTTACGGCCTCAAAATTGGGCGTTCAACATGAATAATTATTTAGTTCGTCAATGCAGGCATCGGGAATCCAGTTGAGGTGTTGCTTAAACTGCTTTCCGTGATTGTTTGCCACGATTACTGCAACTGCTTTCAACGATGCAAAATTAAATACGAATCGAGCTGACAGTAAATCTAGACACACGCTAGTTTGTTGCCATCAGATAATACACATCGGCGTGGGCGGAACATGGACATAAATATGTACTTCTAATGATCACTTTTATTCGCAAACAAATTCGGACGGAGAAGAGATAAAAACATCATAAGTCAGGCAGTAGCAACAGCATTAAAAAAGAAGTGAAAAGAGCCAACAAATTAACTGAACAACAAAAAATAGTATTAGCATGGAACTCACACCTGTGAAGGTACATAAATAAAATACGTTTTAAAGCTCCTCGAACGAAAGGAACTATAATTTGAAATCCAATTCCAGGGAATAAGGATTGTGACATTACCCAGCCTCCAAGCACATGCGTACAAGTACGTCACTAACCAAACAAACACAACGGTGGGATATTCAAAATACAGCCACAAAATACAAACAATGCATACCCCCGCTTGATATTTTACACATTTAAAATGCACACAGAAAATACGAACGTATACACGCACGTGAAACAGAACTAAAACCAGGGCTCCCACATGTCATAAAATTCTTTATTTTATTTAAATGTCATGAAATTGTCATACAATTTTGTTGTGTGTCATAAATATCATAAAATATTAGAAATTTACAGAAAATTCTATAAAATAAATTCGTAATAAGATGACATATCTTTATTTTGTACACTTTTTCCACCTAGCAAAAACATAGTAATTAAGCGCAATTAAATTTTCACGCACAGTTTTTAAGCACAAGCAAGTTTAAATTTTACATTAAGAATGTCAACGTGTCAGGAATGATTCGACGATAATTGAAAATCATAATGAAAAAAAATGTAATAGCACCTCCTTTTTTGTCCTCGTGCGTAAATTGTAGTGATTCAGTCCTTGAACTTAGGGATGTCGTCCAAGGTGTGTATGTTGCTAGTCTTCTGCATCTAGGAGTACAGGATAAATTCAAAATATGTCGACAAATTTCCACTGTAAAAGGCGTTTGCCAATTTTCGGACTAAGAGGACGAACTTTTATCATAAGTGGCCCATAGGTTAGTCAACATTTCTAAAAACGCCTTGGTTTTTTGGGGAAAAATGCCCCATCCTATAACGTTTACAAGGTTTTGAAGACTTAACTTCTTCCGTTCCATTTCTAAAAAAAAAAAGTCGGGCTACAGACAAAGTTTAAAATCCACATCTTTAAATGTTTTCAAGAACATGCGTCAAACCAGCCTTTCCTTTCATTAAAAATTTGACTCATTTTCAAACATTTACTGGAAATCATTTGGCTATAGAATATCACCAACAGGTAGCCGGAGTAGTCATAAGTAACGCTTGCTTTGGGGTGGGGGTGAGTCAGATTATTTTGGATCTTAGGCTAGGGAGGTGGGGAGTGGGGTGATTCAGATTATTTTGGATTTTAGGCCGGGAAGGAGGGATTTCATCAAAATTCTTATTCAGAATCTTGGAGAGTGTCATGAAAAACTGAAAGTCACGTTTTCGCATTTTCCAAAGCCACCCCTCAAGGGTGTTAAAAACAAAAAGGTGGAGTCGGGCACAAGATTTTTTCAGGACCTTGAAAAGAGTCATAAAAATTGTAAGTCACATTTCCATTTGGTCAAACCACCCGCCTCCTCCCCAACACCAAGTCATCAAGCGTGTTAAAAACGAAAAACTGGGTTAAAAATTGTCTTTAACTTGTTTAAAAGTGAAAACAAATGCCGATTTGTCATAAAATTGTCGTGAGATTTGGATCCGTTTAGTCATAAAATAAATAAAAAAAATTGTGATTTTGGCATGGTAGCCCTGTAAAATTTCCACAAACACAAAAATTTACAAAACAACACCGTAAACAGTAAAACTTCAACAAAATTAAAAAAATTAAACAAGACTTAGAACGAAAACAGAAGCCAACAAACGCAAACATGGACCAAAAAAAGTGCCTTAACAAGGAGTCTAAACGTTTCATAAATAAGTGCATACATAAAATACTTACACGAAACAGACTTAAAATATAAAACAGCTAAGTAAATAAAGAACATGTACGCATGTGTATGAAGGTTTGCATGTCACGAGCCTTGTTCCCTGGAATTCTGGGAATTCAAATTATAGTTTCGTTGGAGTGAACTGCTAATCCGTTTTTTTATTTGTGTACCTTCACAGCTGTAGAGTTACAAGGGGATGCGATATTTAATGCTTTTTTCCTAAACGCTAAAGCCGTTTTTTGTTCAGTTATTCGTTTATTTTGTGTTACTGGCTAATTAGCTAGCTAAAACGACGACTCCAATGCTCATATTCAACACACATGTACAGTCAGCTATAAGGGAAGGTTCGCAAATCTAAATTTTAGCACACAGGTAAGCTGCATTTTTTTATGGAAGTTTCAGCGAGATTCACGATGCCCTGAAGTAGCGCGTGAAATTATTGTTGCAACCATTGTTTGTATTGCCATCCAACAGTAGATTATAACATGCTTAAGTGGTATACGCTTATCGTTTCAGTAGTTAATTGTTAGAATACATTGTTGTTTTTCCTAGCTTTATTATGTTTTGCCTTAGGGCCTTAGGGCTTTGTCGGGCAGATGACCGGGTGTGGTTAACGCTCGCTAAAAACCCTTTGACCCTTAATTATGTTTTGTCTGTTTGTTGAAGAGGGCAGACGACCCGTGTGGCTATCATTCATAATTGAATTATCTCACTACAGCAGACTGTCTGTGTGCCTACCGTTCTCAAATAAGTTGAATTGAATTAAATTTGCTCTATAAAGACTGATGTCTTTTATTGCAAGAAGAGTTTCAAAATAGGTAAGTTGGAAGAAATAAACCAAGTTTATCAGTTAATCGTAGATACTGACTGGCTGGCTACGCACCGACGTTAATTCTTTCCGTGCAATAAAACATTTGCGATGATGAAGGTATTTGAAGATAAAGGTAAAAGAAGATAGGACGTAAAAAAGTCCTATGAAAGTTGTGATAGGCATTCAAAACCAAAACTCTTATAAGAGAAGTCAAGTTTCCAAAAAAAGTCGGCCTTTGACATTAGTGATGTCATTCAACCAGGGAAAGGTCGCCAAGGTTAACCCTATTAATCAGAAACCTTGCTACATTGTCCTAATCCTTAATTTGTTTGTATGACTACTTTCTTAGACTGCGGAAACATGTTGGACTTAGAACTATGCAATCCTATGGCTCTGACATTGATATTTATGCAATCCGGCACATTTGCAGATAACTATAATCGATCCTACGTTTAAAAAATATTCAGTAAGCGGGCAATGCACCAAGTCTGCTGGTTAACAGGTCGTTAAAAGACGACCTTTATGCAAACTCGGTACCCTCTTTTATGCCAGTTTTGGTTTTGGATGTGTAAAAGAGTACTTGACGATTTTTGTGTTATATTTTAATTTTTACACGTATACTGTATATTGACTTTCTTCTCTGTAGAACAGGTTTGTAAGAGCTTAGCACTTATATATTTATGAAAGGAATTTTCTATTCTACGAATTTTGTTCCTAGCACAACTGTTTCGAAAGATTAAGAAAATTCTCCGTGATGTTGAATAAAAGGCTGTAGCCAATAGATTTCACTTAATATGTTTAGAAGAGTTTAAAAACGCCACTTATTACAATGTAAAATTCTCGTTGTTTTACCTTTAATAGCCCCCCCCCCCCCCCCTACTCCTGCTCACCTGTCCAATCCTCACCAACTCATTTTGTATTCTATAGCAGTGTTTGCGTTATTTTGTATGGTTGCTGTCACTGATAACAACAACATAAATAAATAAATATACCGGTTTGTTTTACGTTTCTCGAGTTGGCACAGCATGCTAACTAGGGGATTGGCGACTTAATCTCTGCGCGCCAACAAAGTTAAATTCCCGGTTGGCATAGTTGAAATGCGTACACCGAACAAGAGTGCGTGGGTGCACCACCTTTCATTGGTTTACGGCGCTCGCTGCAACGCTTAAGGTTTTAGTGAATATGGAAGTTTCGGTGATATGAATAATTCAGACGAAAATATATTTTAAAAACATCAAGTGCTCCCGGCAGTTTTAAGCCACCCCTTCACCCACTCTCTGCTTTTGCGGTTTTGGAAAATGAAAATGTATTATCCTTTTTCGTTCTCATCTTTTTCTTCTATGCTGATTTGTCGCGTCGTGGCCTTGAAGCGAAGATTCCCATTTTGCTTACTCGGGAACTGTAAATATTAAAACAACGTTAAGAGTGTAAATATTGTGGTTAGTGTGATGTTAAAAATACAGCCCCAGAAATTGTCGCAAAATGTTTTAAGTTTAATGCGATAATGAACGTATGATAACGTTATTATGTTGTGTGTTTTTCATTTTCCGTAATATCCGAGTTTAAAGAGAATAGTGCCAATATTGGCCGAACGAGCGAAGCGATCAAGGTCGAATACTATATTGAATTTGGATTTTGTGTGTCAAATCACATTTTTGTGCCGTTGTCTAACAAACGCTGATTTTCGTTTGCTTCATTAACTCTATCAGCGCATCCTGTGACTAAAATCACAGGATACATCTTTTTTAAAAAATTGGCGCGCTCGTTTCATGAAATAATTTTTCGTTGGCTAATAACGTTACTTTCTTGCTGAAGTCCGTTCTACGCACGGGTTATGTAGGATGCAATATTGGAAAACACTGGTGTGGTCTGATTTGGTCTATGCTATGTGTGTCAATGCGGGGTAAAATTTGTTTCTTTGAAAACCTCTTCGACTTTGTCTGGTTATGTTTATTGAACACTCATGACGTTAGTCTTAGAACTGATTTTCGTACGCTTCGCTCACTCAATCGGCGCAACCTTTGACTCAAATGTTCCCTCCCCCCCCCCTCCCGAACGCTAATGATCTCGCCTTTTCTAAGTAGCCCTCTTTCTAACGATTTTTTCTATTACATTCTAACATGTTCTTGCTGGCTTTGTATTTGTTTTGGCCTGGGAGAGACAGAAAGTATATAGTCGACAATGCCTCATTAATGTTTTGTTTTCATTTGGTCATTGTGGCTGAGTTGTGAGAGAGCTCAGCCTGGTTGCTGGAAGTTTGCGAATCTGGTCGAACCCCTGGAAAGGGGATCTTGGCAAAGTCCCTGCCAGGACTGCCGACCAGGGTAGCGTGACTGGCTATCATGCTCCTTCAGTGGCTATGGGAACTATTCTGGAAAATCTTTCGGCCCCTATGATGATTGGAGGTCCGGATCGAATCCCTTGGTTGGCACCTCTCTTTACCAGATAATACTTCTTCTCTAAAAGTCTGGTAATCTTCAAAATTGAGACGGTTTAGCCATACAAGCATTAAGTTGCTTCGGCAGACTTAAGGCTCAAAGAAATTAATTAAAAAATTAATTTAGAGAGATCTTATTGTAGCCCCCCACTTTGCCAGGTAGTACTTTGCAAGGGGAACAGGTGGGTAGGCGGATAGCACGACTGCTTTCTGCTCATGAGGTCCGAGTTCGATTGTGGCCCCGGCCGTCCCCTAGCATTTTCGGGAGCAGAAGGGTCCTGTGGTGCCTCGCGCTCATGTCGATTGTGGGTTGTCCCCTTGGATATCAAGCTAAATTGTGTCACATCGTCGTTGGGTAGATGACCCAGTTTGTGTTTGTACTTTATAAAATCTACCCCAAAACAAAACTTGTTAAGGATTCCCGTCAAACTTTTCGGCCGTGTGAAGTCGTGATATGAAACGCCAAGCTCTTTCGCCAAGCTAATCCCACCGAGTAAGAGTTCGAAGGTTAAATGAAATATATGAAAATTGCTTACGGCGCAATTTTCAATTATTTCATTTAACGTTTGAAGTATTAGTCGGTGGGATTAGCTTGGCGAATGAGCTTGGCGTTTGATATCACGACTACACACGGCCGAAAAGCTTGGCGGGAATACGTAACAAGTTTTGTTTTGGGGTAGATATCAGAAATTTTTGGTCCAAATTGATGAAATCCATTTTTTCTTAGCAATTATGAGATGGAAACACCAATCTAGTTTACTAGTCCATTTACTTATTTTTTTTTGTTGGCGTTCGTTAGATTTGTAAGACAGTTATCTTTTTTCAAATAATAAGGATTTCTTATTAGTACTGAAGTATCTCCTTGCAAACGCACGGATTTATTTAATGTTCAGTTTGGCATTGTTGCATAATAACAATGTTTAAAACATTTTAAAGCAATCAATTTGGACGTTTAGAGCTCCCTAACCCCTGAACTATTTCTATTTTCAATTATTTCATTTAACGTTTAAAGTCTTAGTCGGTGGGATTAGCTTGGTGAAAAAACTTGACATTTGATATCACGACTTCACACGGCCGAAAAGCTTGGTGGGAATCCTTAACAAGTTTTGTTTTGGAGTAGATATCAGATCTTTTTGGTCCAAATTGATGATATACAATTTTTTTTCTTAGTAATTACCAATCTAGTTTTCTGGTTCATTTCCTTTTTTTTTTTTGTTAGCTTTCGTTACATTTTGAACACATCAATCACCTTTTTTCATAAGATCAGTATTTCTTAGTATTGCTATGTCTCCTTACAAATGCACGGATTTATTTAATGTTCAGTTTGGCATTGTTGCATAATAACAATGTTTAAAACAATCAATTTGGTCGTTTGGAGTTCCCTAACCCCTGAACCACTTGACCAATTAGAAAGGTCCATATGAAAAGGGCACATCTACAGAGCAATACCTGTAAAATGAGCTAAGCACCAGCTTTATTCACCGCATGGAAGAATTTATTTTCGTGATACAAAAACAAGCGTTAGTAAGTAGTACGTAGAAAGTAATTAGGCAAATATCAACGTTATTCACATCGTTTTTTCAACAAGAAAACGGTAAGGTGTGTCCTTAATAGTGAGTTTTATGTTGTCGGGCGACCCAAGTCTCCCGATTAAACAAGTTTCAGCATTTTCCGTCGCATTGTTATTTATCCTCACATGCCTGAAAACAGCCAAACTGTCTTTGCTGTAAAGACACAACGTGTCTAGTGGTAGCCATGCTCACATATATATATTTATCTGGATGTTATCGTTTTATCTTGGCGGGCGACACACTAGCGTTTGTCTTGATTAAGCAAATATTGACGTTATTCACGTAGTTTTTTCAACAAGAAAACGTTAAACTGCGTCACTAACAGTTACTTTTATATTGTCAGGCGACCAAAGTCTCCCGATCTAACAAATTTCAGCCTTTTCTGTCGCATTGTTATTTATCCACAGATGGCTGAAAACAACCTAACTGCCTTTGCTGTAAAGACACAACGTGTCTAGTGGTCGCCATGCTCATATACATTTTATCTGGATGTTATCGTTTTATCTTGGCGGGCGACACACTAGCGTGTGTCTTGAACAAATAACAAACAACAGCAAGGTAGTGTCGTGCACCGCAAGTTTAAAGTTATTGTTAGCCTCTTTTTAAAATATCATTCTCCTTTCTACGACCCTATTATACAGACGAGACGAAGCCCGTGCAACTACAGATGGTGATGGATTCACCGGTTGCTGCACTGACGGTGTTTCAATCAAATTGTTTTGTGCACACTGGCTAACAACCACTGATTTTTGATCGCTGCGCTCACTTGATCAACACTTCCTGTGACTCAAATCACAGGATGCATTGTTCTAAAAAGTTGCGCGCTCAAGCATCGTTGTATATGAAACCATTTTTCGCTGGTTAATAATGCACCTACCTTGCAAACTCCGTTTTATGCACGGGTGGTATTGGATGCACCGAATTAAAAATTTGTGTTGTCAGGTCTCTGAAAACCTTTTCGTATGGTTATACTTAGTGAACACTCATGATGTCAGTCTTACAACGCTGATTTTCGTTTCTCGCTTCGTTCACTCCATCTGCGTATCCCGTCAGTCGCGCCTCCCCAACCCGACCCCGTTCCCGAACCTGGTCTCTATGCAGTGACATATGAATATTTCCACGTCAAATAAATTATAAAACATAAACGAACTTGTTTAAAATTTAGCCAAGAAAGTAGCGGAGTGTGCAGCATTAGTGTGTTACATTATTCTTTCTTTCTACGACCTTACGATTAGCTTCGTTGTCCGTAAAGCATCTTGAGACACCCTAGTCTGTCGCCGCCAAGGAAATAACAATTAAGCTTGTCAGATGCAAAAAGTTAAACATAGTTATAGTGCTGCGTTGTTCAGGAAAGTTATTTGGAAACAATTCAACTGTTTTCCCGAAGCCCGCGTTGTAGAACTAAATTAGTCGTTCAACCGTGTCGTCTGTTTCCTCTGTTTACCTGATTGGTCAGGAAGTAGACGATTTGAGTGGTTCTATTTCAGCGGAGAACGTCGCTGGCACGTTGCGTCATTTGGTGGGTCCTTGGCCTTGGGGTCCTTGTTGGGCTTCACACGATCGTGCAGAGGTTAAGGCCCTGTACGTGCAGTGTACTGTTTCTATTGTCAATATGGACGATTATAGTTTTTCGTTAATCTTTTTAGTTTATTTGTTTCCTGTCTTCTTATGTGTTGACTTGGTGTAGTTTCCTTTATAGGGTTGGTGACCTTTTAGGTCAATGCTCCTAATAAACCAAACCAAATCCCCGCCTTACGTTATCCTTTTGCTGAAAATTTTCGTGTGCAAACGAACTCTTAATAAAATTCAAAAGTAATCCGATATTCATGATGCAAATGCTGTATTTTAGCACGAAACTACTTTCCATATTTAATTTTCCTCCACCTTCGGCCTTAGGAAAATAAATCTGGAAAAGAGGTTGTGTGCTAAAACTCAAATATTATAAATTTCATAAAAGCACGACTGGAAGTCTGAGAATTTTTTTTTTCAGCAAAACGATTCTCCGAAGTAATTTCGATATTCGATTTCGATTTGCTATTCCAGTTTCCGATTTACGAAGTAATTTTGGATTACGATGTTTAGTTTTGCGATGTTTACGACGTTTGCCTCTGTTTTACCTAGCTTTACCAGACCCATCGCATTTTTCATCCTCCTGTGATTTCTTTTGCTGCAGCGTTGGCATTTCGTATTTAGTAGGCCTAAACGTCATTTTTATGCTGCTCGTAACCTAATTTAAAAGCTCCAAATCTGGACGAGAATCAGCTTCGTGTTTCCGAAACAGTCCGACGATTTACGAAGATGACGTCATTGCCCTAACGAGAATGAAAGCAAACCACTTCGTCTAAGTTAGCTATACTGTGTAGATCTGCGGTTTGTTTGTCAGTAACCATTCGTCGACGAGTAAACCTTTGATTTTTATAATTATGCTGAGTGGTGTGGTCTTTTCATTGTAAGTAGAGCATGATGCTCGTTTTCTGGGGGAAAAAAAAGAATATTCTCAAAGAAGAAACGTTTCGCCGACCAAGCCTGCAGTGTAGTAAGATTAGGCGTAAGCCTATGCGCTTCGACCAGCACTACTAACATCCACTAATGGTAATCGCGGCTAGGGAAGAGAGAGAGACAGCATTGCCACAATTCCCACCAACTATTAATTATTAAAACGAGAAACGAGCTCCTACTATGTAATAGTGCCAAAAAACTTGACATTCAAAGCGTCATTCATAACTAAATAAACATTTTAAACCTAAACACATGCGGACGGGGATGAGTTCGTTAGGGGCAACCCCCCCCCCCCCCCTTCTCTCTCCCAACCGAAAATCAAAATTATTAAAGAGTTGGAATAATGTACCTCAGTCGGAAATGACAGTAGGTGAGCGACAACACCAAACAGGGTGTAAAAACACAAAAAAAGAGTATTTTTTTCAGATAAAAATCGGGATCCAGTTGGAAATTTTGGCTTCATTGCCCCAATTTTTGTTTTCGATATACCCCTAGGGATAGGAATGTAGCAAACCCGGATCGAGAAGTATAATTTTAATGGTAGTTTCTTATTAAATGAGACACTTCTAGCAAGATGTGTCTTCAGGCATGATTCTGGCATGTGGCTCGATATAAATATTCAAGAGCCAGAAATTGCTAAAAACAAAAAAACTTAAGATAAAAATGCCTAAGGGTCTAGAGGGATGGACTCTACCCCTTTATGAAGTAGTTATCAAACGTACAAAAAAAGCTGTAATTCCCGTCAATTCAAATTCAGACGCGATGAAAAAAAATCCAGCAACCATTGCGCTACAAATATAAAAGGTGCATGGTGGCATGTGCACAGAACCTGAAAATACCAAAATCAAACGTTAAAAACGTCTGCAGTGTCCTTTTTCGTCTCTTTTTCTCGTCAATGGCGCAGGAAAGGGACTGAGCCAAGACATTGTAAACTTCGTATGCTCAGTTTTATGTTAAACATTTGAAAACATAAATTTTCACACCGAATGCCACTCGTGCTTTATGAATTCAATAATTTGTGCGTTTTACCACTCAACTCTCCAGAAAATTTACGTCGACCTTCCGTCTCGTGAATTAAATGTGTAAAGATGCTTCTCGTCAAATTTCCTCCGACCATCGTTCTCGGGAAGTTAATTCTGGAAAGAAGTTTAGAGCTAAAACACACAAATTAGCAATTTTATAGAAACACTCTTGAGTATTGCAGCCGATAAACGTTAGCGAATTGTGCCAAACTAGACACGAAAAAATAAGTTAAAGTCAGAAAATGTTTCGGCATCCTAAAATCTCTTCAGAAATTGTCTACCATTACCGAATTTGATTCCCATTCTATGTCAACAATATGGTTATCGTCTAGCAAGAGTTATTTATTTGCGAGAGCCCAACCGAGGGGCAATTAAATTTATTGCGGTTCTCTTCTTTTTATTAGTCAACTTGATTGTGATGGGAATAAACTTAAGGGGAGAATGTCATAAAACGAACGGTTATTAAGAGGGACAAGACAATAGAACAGTGACACGACCATTAAGTAGCGGGGCGTGCGGATTGGCTGGCCACCAACCAATTACGGGGCTTGTTGCCCTTTTCTTCGCCTCGATGGCAGCAGGAAATGGTTTTGCTTACAGAACGCCAATTACAAACATTCACATAAGAGCTAATGTACTGTAGCTGTTTCCGCTCGGTAAAGATGAGCCAGTACGGGATTGTTTCCGCATTGTTATGTAACAAGCAGTCAATCAGTAAGACGTTTTGAAAAAGACGATAGTGGCTAAATGACTGTAAAGAATTGCAAGTTCGCGCAATTAAAATTAAACTATTAGGTTGTACTATTTAGGAAACCACGTAGGAACGTATAGTTTTCCACTGGTTGTGAAGCTGGTTTTAAATGGTTCTCACCTGTTATG
>JAHWFP010044789.1:0-28509 GCA_023313725.1 Lithobius niger | reverse complement strand
GGGGGGGGGCGGGTTCGGGGATTTCTTGAGCGGTATCTTTCGGTCGGCCGTCCCTTTTCTTAAAAGAGGTTTAATGGGGATAGGACGTTATGCGCTAAGATCTGGGGGAAGGATGCTGGATGACGTAGAGTCTGGACAATCTGTTAAGGAAGCTGCTCGGACGAGATGGAGGGCGGCTAAACACGATGCCGTGGCCACTGCTACAGGTGGGCAAGTGGGAACCGGTCGCAAGAGGAAGAAGAAGCGTTGTCAATCAGGAGGTGGGAAGAGAAAACTAAGACGCCTACAGGCTTCCAAAAAACGAAGAAGCAAGCCTAGAAGAAAGGCGGACTTTTTCGGTTAAATGAGCAACAGAAAGTATATAACCGCATACTGTACTACGGCGTCTTTCATTCCACATCATCATGTCATTGAAACCAGACAGAGATTCAGTCCCCTGCACCAAGGAAGAACTTGAGCTCTTTACGACACCTCCCGTGCAGGTGACCGTAAATGATGACACTCTAGTCGAGTATCATCCTTTAGCCACATTAAGTGACGGTGCTCCTATCGAATTCGTGGTTCCTGGAGCTGCCGACTGTCTCTTGGACTTGAGTCAGTCGTTTTTACACATCCAGTGCAAAATAGTTAAAGGTGTAGCGACGACTATAACAGACACCGAGAAAATTGGTCCTGTAAATCTACTTTTACATTCCCTTTTTTCGCAATGCGATTGTACATTAAATGGAAAACAAGTGTCTAATAGCGACAATGGGTACGCATTTCGTTCTTATTTAGAGACTTTATTGACTCATGGCACCGATGCTAAAGCCGGTCACCTCTCCAGTCAATTGTGGGAAGCCGATACTGCCGGTAGCTTCGATAGTGGTAATCCTGGTGGAAGTAACGTTGGTCTTAAAGCACGCACCAAACGTGTCAAGACTAGTAAAGTTATAGACCTGTACGGTCGCCCTCACTGCGACCTATTTCAGCAAGACAGACTTTTGTTAAACAATGTCGATCTCCGTCTCAAATTAACTCGTAGTAAAGATGCATTCTGTTTAATGAGCGCCGAGACCAACCCGAGCTACCGCGTGAACATCACTAAGGCAGCCTTGTTCGTCCGCCGAGTCACACCATCACCGGCAGTGTTGGTGGGGTTCACCCAGGCCTTAAAAGACGGTTCCGCAAAGTACCCAGTCCGCCGTGTTGAAATTAAAACTTTTACTATACCTCAAGGTAGTCTACAAGGCAATCTCGATAATGCCGTCCTGGGAAACATGCCTTCGTTTTGTCTTCTCGGCCTGGTTTCGAATAGTGCATACAACGGTAGTTATACTAAAAATCCTTACAACTTTGCCAACTACAACGTTAATTATCTCGCTTTGCAGGCCGATGGAAAAACTATTCCTTCTATTCCCTATAAACCAGACTATGACAATTCTTTATACGTGCGAAATTATTACTCACTTTTTCAAGATACCAACAAACTGGTTTCGGGCTCGCCTCCACCCATCGCGTATGGTGATTACCCGGAAGGCAATGCGCTGTACGCCTTTGACTTGACTTCCGATAAAAGCCAAGGAGAGTGCCATTACAACCTCATTCGTCAAGGATCTCTTCGTATCGACATTAGTTTCAAAGAAGCCCTTACGGAAACTATAAATTTAGTACTTTACATGGTGCATCAATCCGTACTCGAAATCGATCAATCTAGAAACATTCTATATGAACACTAAAAAACAATGCAAACGGATCAATTGCGCGCCGCAGCTAGCAGTCACAAGAAGCTAGGGCCTTTATTCGGTGACGTGTACGCTTCCGATCAGCTACCTAGAACAGCCACCCATTCGGCGTACATCGTTAATTTGGACCCCTCTTCCAAACCAGGTAGTCACTGGATCGCCATCTATTTCGACCACCTCAAAGCGTCCGTTGACTATTTTGACAGCTATGGTCTGAAGCCTACTAACGTACACATCCTGCGTTTCCTCGGTAGGAATTCTACCTTTAAGAATTATAATCTACACACCTACCAAGGACCTTGTAGTACGGTATGCGGCCAATACTGCCTTTATTTTCTATATCATAAAGCCAATGGTCTCCCCATGACTCGTATCCAACAACATTTCCATCCTATGACGAAGGATTTTAACGACCGCCGTGTCGTTCGCTTCGTCAAAAGACACTTTAAATTCGTTACACCTTCCGAAAATAAAGACTGCTTTCAATGCTGTAAGCCGTTGTTATGATCGACTGTGGGGGGGAAAATGAGACTGACGTTGCTGTTGGTGTTTTTTTTTCCTAGGGGTCTTAAACCTTTTTTAAATTTTTTTTATTATATAAATGTTTCACTACAGGGTCCTAAACCCTCTTCAATCATGTTGTGAATTTTTTTTTTGTATTATATACCTATTTTGATGAGGAGGTCTTAAACTTCCTTCAATGTACATAGTGTGGGATTTTTTTTATTATATAAATGTTTTGCTAAAGAGATCTTAAATCTCCTTCATTGTACATGGTGGTGGGTTTTTTTTTATTATATAAATGTAAAGAGATCTTAAATCTCCTTCATTGTACACGGTGTGGGTTTTTTTTTTATTATATAAATGTTTTGCTAAAAGAGATCTTAAATCTTCTTAAAAATGTAGGTTTTTACTTAATAAATTTTTCCCTCGCAAGGGGGGAAATTTGTGTTTGCGTAGCTTCGTGTCCGACTTTACTTATTTTGTTTATTGTCCATACTTGTTCTTTTTTTCGGCCATATCTTTTATTAACGTCTACGATAAACACCTAGTTTTCTACTGGAAACCTAGGCGACGAACTTAACGTTGGTTTCGACTACGCGGCATCATGCAATTAGAACCAACGAAACACCGTTGGGCCACTCGGACGACTAGCGTTTGAGAATTCCAAATTCGGGTGATGAACACGATACGTCAACGGATACCTTTTTTAATTTTATTTTTTTTTAACTTCGTCACATTTAATTTTTTGTTTTTTTTTGCCAACACATTCCCTTACGTATCGCAGCGGATTACGGGCCTCCTGGTGGTATCGCCCGGGTGTTGTCTGGAAGAGCGTCATCGAAGGGGAGCCGTATTACACAAACCCTACAAACAACGTGTATTATGACTCGCTGCGATGACGCCTCCTTCCACATGATAGCTAGACCGTATGCGCGCAATATGGCCTTTTGCGATATCACTTCTTTACATGTCTCACTTCTTGTTTGTATTACATCTTATAAACTACAGGTGGGACTTTTGCTTTTTATAATACCTAGCTTCTGATTTTTTTACGGGTATAGAGGCTTATCCCCTTCGCTGGACGCTCCCGGGGATTCGTTACTAGCCGTCAGTTTCCCCTTCAGGAAACTGCCGGTGGATTTTTGGGTTTTTAACTACCTAGCTGTTATCACTCCGCTCCCTCAGCCTTGTCCACGTTCTTAAATTCTCAGTCTGCACTACGTTCCGCTTATCGAATTGAAGGCACTACTTCGGCTTATATCGCTTCGTTATAGCCTATATGATTTGCGAAGGTGAGCTTTTTAGGCTCCCTCAGTCTCCGCCTGACGTCGCTTCATTTTGTATTTCTACCGTGTCTAATCTCGTGGTTTTTTTTTTGTTTCAGTCCCCACCATACCCTACACACAACTACCCCCGACTAGATGAAGGCCATCAGGTGGTATTATACGTACACCGTTATTGTTTCGCTTTCAAACACCTATTTTTTTTTTTACAGGCAGAAATATAAAGGTTCCATGCTCAATCCTCATGCTTAAGGTAACCCTCAATACGTGTGGCTTCTGACTATGCTTTATATTCTAGTATTTTTCGGTAATTCTGGTTTCTTACCTTTTTACAGCTTCCAGACCGACTTGAAGGAGCTGCCTTGAAGAGGAAACCATACTTACACTCAATCCAACTTGAAGAGACAACGTGGGCATCCTCATACTTAAGGTAACCTTCAACACATGTGACTTCTGACTATGTTTTTATATTCCAGTATTTTTCGGTAATTCCAATTTCTTACCTTTTTACAGCTTTCAGGCCACCTTGAAGAAGATCCCTGGCTCGAAGATCTGACTGTCTCAGGCTTTTTTTTGCTGTTATTTCACAACTGTACTATGCATGTACCTCTAAACGATTTTTAATAAAAAAAAAAAGTGTATCTCCTGCCTATCACTTTTACCTATGCATGCACGCAAACAGGGGGGGGGGTCTTTTCAACTGGTAACAATTATTATCCCGGGCGGGCGACGCGTAGATGCGGCAGGGATATGAGGCGGGTATCTAACGTTCAATGGAGGGAAAATGTTGATCCTAGGTGCACGTGGACCGAGCAATAGACCCAACTTTGTGCTGAAGTGTACTAGTCACCTGGAGGAAACAGCTATCCCAGGCGGGCGACGCGTAGATGCGGCAGGGATATGGGGCGGGTATCTAACGTTCAAGGGAGGGAAAATGTTGATCCTAGGTGCACGTGGACCGACCAATAGACCCTAGATGCACGCTCCACCCCTCCCACGGATTTAAATGTGATACCCAAAAAGCATGGGGCTCTGTTAGGCTGTAACACTATACTAGACCCCCGGGTGATAAGAACTACTTACGGCAGCGAATTTCCGGCAGTTATGGTTGGCTATCCTGAAGACATATTTTATTTGTAAAAAATAAGTTACTAGTGTGAAAAACTGAAAGATTTACATTACAAACTTTTTTTTATGCGTATAATGCAGTCAGCAAAACTGATTTGTAAAAATGTTTTCAACGGCACTTTACAAGGCCAAAAAATGCTGGAAAATAAGCAAAAATGCGTCAGCTTCTAGGGCTCGGCCCCGGACCCCACTGAGGGAGCTCACAGCACTCCCCCACACCCACCACACCCCCTAGCTGTTATTGGTTTCTACATACACACAATTTGGCTAATTGACTAGTGTTGCCCCCCCCCCCCTCAGTACAAAACCCCACTTACCCCACTGCACGTAGTTTAATTTTTTTAATGTGTTTAAAGTTGAGCCATTAACATAATGGTGCCCTTTATATATTAAAGTGGTGCCCTTTTGTGAACGTGGACCTCCAGTCACATTTCCTAAAAAAAATGCCCTGTCCAAGAGCAACGTCAAAGTACTTTAATCCCACTTCCGGTCGAAACGTTCAACTTTACCACCCACCGCCCCGCTGTTGTCCCTGAACCCAACATCTTCACATTTTCCTTTGATGTGAGTAACGAGCAAATATGTTTGACTTTAGCACATTTAGCACCTTTTTTTTGACATATCGATATCAGTATCGGTAGCAATGCAATACCGTAAGCAACTCAATACTCACTATCGATATTAACATTAAATTATTAACAAGTATCAGGCCTTTACAGCATCCAATTCCTAATTATTACTTTAAAATAATAGCTTTAGCATACGAATTCATTACTTTTACAGTAGCCTAGTGCACTTGGCTTCTGCCTAGTGCACTCCAGCCTGAATCATTATGATGTCCTACCCCGATCCTCCTTATACATCATTGGTCAAGTCAAGGAGCCAATCCGCTCTCAACCAATGCTCTGCAATCATTGCACAATCCCTGGAAACAATAGAAACAGGATGAAGGTATTCCCTTAAATATTTTTGGACCCCACTTGCCTACAGTTACTGAGCCCCTTAGACCAGGACACCTCAGCATCTTTGACAAAGTTAAGTTGAATTTTGGTTAACACCAACTCGTGGACTAAGATTACTTTAAAAGGGGCTTCCCTCCTTTAAGGACTAGAGTCCAGTTCAGTGTTAAGCAAGGATTAACCTTAATTAGATCCGTCCTTTTATTCCCCCTCTTCCTTATTTTATTTAAGAGTGCATTTCATTAATTTAAAGCGAATTAACGGCAATTAAGAGAGAGAGACGATTAACCCTAAATAATCGAATTAAAGATATTTGGACCGAACAACCTTGTGTGGGTTCCTGGTGATTTAGTACAGTGTATTTACTGAAATATTGTCGGCTGGGTATGATGTTTATACGTGCCACTGTTGATCCTCGTGTAGTCCTTAAGAGATTTACAGTCGTAATCCAGGTTCCGTGGGCATGCAACCCCTCCAAAGCACCTGGATCTGATGGCATCCACTCAACTCTTTTGCACCACTGTGCCAAGGCTCTTGCTGTCCAACTTCATATAATCTACACCAAATTTATTTAAGAAGCCGCTATTCCACCTGACTGGAACTAAACTACGTGAGTCGGCGGAAATTCCTGTAGTTGCCCAGCCAAATTGCGTAGCTACTAAAAAAAAGTTTTGTTAGGGAATGACCGTTTATGGATGATCTTTTGGATTTAGGTTATACACAATCTGAAGAGTTCCCACAAAGTTTCCATAAACAATCTTTGTTGCAAAGGGCCATGCATGCCACCATTTTCCAAAATGGCAGCCAATATGCCTTTAACACGTCACATCACATGTTATTTTCCACCGAAGTTAGCAAATTTCAAGTTTTTAGGATCGAGGAATTCATTGAGATCATTATCCAAACTGCAGCATCTAAAGTGTGCGCGGCCTATCTTGAGTTCGCTGCAGAACGAAGACAGATAATCGATTGTACGTTTTTGGTAGCAGAGTGCCTTGCTGATATCCAAAATGGTTACAAAACCAATGGCGGCCGTCGATTAAAGCCGCTACCTCCAGGAAGACATAGTCACTCATAAAATACTTCCAGGACTCAAGATACGCCGCACACACAATAAAAGGGTGTAATGTGATCTGTTCTTGTTAAATATGACGTTTTGCCATGTTTCACTGTATAACTTATGTGTGTTCTATTATATACAAGGTGTTTCTAAACCCTACACACAAGGGTGGATTCTGTGATACAAAGGAAGGATAAAAGGTCCTATAAACATGTGTCCGAAAATGCTCCCTAAAGACACTACAGACCTTTGAGGGTCAAAAAACCAGGTCCCAGCTCAATAATTCGGAATCCGTTTGAGCTACAGTGCAAAAAACAGCAATAAGGGCTTCGAATCCACCTCATTGGCAAGATGGTACCCCCCCCCCCTCCCCTGGTCAATGTTGTACCACGTTCCATCCAGAAATGGATTTCCCAGCAAGGGACCTACAAAGGGAGCCACTCTTAGTGAACCCGTAGGACAACCGGTTTCGACTTCGAAGAAAATGGAATGAAAGACAGCACTGCACTTTTCAAATTGAACGAACAAAACCTTGCTTTATGTAATATAATATCCAGGAATCAGTTGGCCATCACAGGTCAACTTAGTACTACTACGCATTTCCATCACATCCTGATGAAATGATATTCATGTCCGACATCGTTGCTTTTGTGTTCACTTTGTGATTCAAGTCTTGTGTCGATTCAAGTCTGTATAATGCGTGTGTTTTTTGTAAAGAGGAAATGGCCGATATTCATTTCATGTGTAGACGTGGAAATGGTAACGCCCAGGAAGTGCAGCAGCGTCTTTACCAGGTTCAGTTTCCAGACCGCTGCCTTCCCGACATTTTCATCCGTGCATCCGTGACACTGTTCAGTCTCTCCAATGATGATGGTAAAGGACCCAGGGCCGTTCGGACACCAGTAGTCGAAGTGGCAATCTTGGAAATGGTCGAGCAAATCCCCTCAACAAGTAGAAGACGAATTGCTGCCACATTAGGGGTTTCACACGCGACCATTTGGAGAAAACTGTATGAATAGCTCCTGTAACCATACCGTCTTCAGCGGGTATATGCACCGCTAGACAGAGACCCCGCACCGAGGCTATATATGAACTGCTATGTTCAAGTATGGGAGGTAGGGGAGGGGTCAGCTGTCGGAGACAGACATTTTTTTTTAAATGGACTATCAAAAGGTGAAAAATTGAGAAAACATTTGCTCAACCCAAACGACTAGACCTAGAGGTATTATCGCAAACAACTTCCACATTTTAAAGCAACAACATGATCCAGTTTTCAAAAAAATGTGAATGTCGAAAGGTGAAAACATGGCGAAACCGTTTGTTCAGTTTTGTCCAAAACAACTTGAGGTGTGTTGGAGAAAAGTTCCACATTTGAAATCGACAAACTCCATATTCACTTTCTCTCCCTTGATTCAGGGGATCTTAGGGTAATTTCTAACCCGGGCCCCCCCCCCACCGTCTCTTCGGCCCTGGTGGTGCCACGCCGGCCCATACCGGCCAGTTAACCGAAGCCGAAGCCGAGTCAGCAGCCCTGCGCTTCTAACAGCGCAGCAGACAAGTCGTGAATGAGCTGCGCCGCGTCACGTCCCGTGGGGTGGGCGTGGCAGTATGGTTACGGTATATGCCCCACGTGGGTTAAATTAAAACAGTTTGATGAGAACGATGTAGTATACATACCTGCACTATGAGTACTTCGGTGCTGTACGGATGGTTTTAGAATTCAAATTAGATTCTAAAAATTATACGACTCGTATTGTTTTCACAGACTTTTTTTTTTATTATTAAGGATCGGGAAGCTGAAGCTGGCCAAAAGAGGGGAGGGAGGGGTGCCGACGGCCTGGGGCGCGTGTCCATTTGGGACCCTGGGATCTGGGCCAGTCCGCCTCTGTGGTGACCTAAAGGCCACAATCATACCCGCAAGGAAAAAAAAATCAAAAGGTTAACGAACAGTCTGCATTAAAGTATTTAAACTCAAAAGGTTCGAAAATTCTAAATTAATAAAAAATAAAAAATGTTTGTGTACATCTGGTTCATCTTATAAATCACGTAATTTTTGACAGGTGAGCAGCAAGTAATACTAAAAGATTTTTTAACTTGCTTTAAATGTCCACATCTATTACCACCTTTACATTTATTAACGCAATAAAAGAAAACGTAAAAAACAATCGTCTATTAATCGAGAACTCTGCCATATTAATAGGCTGAAGGTTTTATGGCACACCGTATCCTGCACGTAGTCGGGTAATACAATCCATACTGATGATTATTCAGTAGTACTCACCTGCTTGTTAGAACGCGCTACAGAAGCGAATTTTAGAGAGTGAAATGAAAGCAAAGTAAAATGATAGATTTGTTTAATTGCAGGAAAAGTTAACTGAGTTGCGACAACTGTAATAATGTTCTTACTTTGATCCTCGGCAGAGAAGTGCTGACCTACAGTAGATATTCCCTCACTAGGATATCCTTAAATGAAAGGTAAGCTATGGCATGCGTTTTAAATTACTGAAAACTTACTTGGTTAATCAACGTAAACAGTCTGCACGATCTATTATTTTATTTATACCACGGCTGTGACGTCACGCTAACTCAACGCCACGCTAAATTTTCGTAGGTTAAATCCAGCTAACCGTGACCGGAAGTGTGCTGTAAGGATGTGCTCTGCCACGGCACGCCACTCGAGCACCTCCTCACAGGGCGTAACTTGAAGCCTGCGCACTGAGGCTAGACAGCGCGCGGAGTTCAGATGGAGAAGCCATGTTGGTAAGCATGTTGGCAGCATGTAGCAACAGGTGCACGAAGGTTCGGCTAAGAGTAATGAGTATGTACAAAGAGTAAAAGGACTAGAAAACCCCAACTGTGTGCTTTGTGTTAGACCATAGAACACATTCTCACAGTGCGTCATCTCAAAAAGTGTGGGTTGTCAAGTTACCCTACACTTTTGCCGATAACCCACACGTTTGACACTTCTGGATCACGCGACCGGGAACGCACACACCAACGACCAAAGACAACGTGCAAAAAAATAACGCAATATAAAAAGCACAAAAGAAATTACTTAACTTAATGAAATCCTATCCGTGCTAACTCTCATATGTCTGGCCCATTCACTCCGCGTCATTCCCGCCCACCCCCCCTCCCTCCACAAACTAAAATGGAATGACCTTTATTCATACCGATGCCTTATTACCGTATTTTTAAAACAATTTTCAAACTACAAAATGAATTACATACCTTGCCAGAATTTCCCGGCACAATGTCATTGTATCCCTGCTGCCTCTTATCAAAGTTTTTTCACTCCGGACAGTTTCGAAAACACGAGCGAGCTTACAGCTTAAAATCTGGTCAACGACGCGGCTGTCTCCTTCCCACCCACTCCCCCCTCCCTCCACAAACGTGACCCAAATGACTCGTCCGTCTACCACCCACTCCCCCCTCCATAAACTAAAATGGAATGACCTTCATTCATAGCAACATACTGATTGATTATCGTATTTCTTGAAGCAATTTTCACAAAACACCAATATGTTTTAATTAAATACGAGTTAGCTTGACGTCCCAACCGTGATATGAAATCATGCAGTGCAGTAAACCCTTAAGTAAACCTACCCCCGTTCAGGAGCGATTTACTTTAGTGGGAGGTTTACTTCAGTGGGAGATTTACTTGAGTGGTAGATTTATTTGAGTGGGGGGGGGGGGTAGATTTATTTGAGTCTTGAGGTTTCCCGCACACTGGAAGTGACGTCATCCAAGATGGCGGCGCCCATGCGAACCGGAAATGTGGCCATTGCCAAGATGGCGGCCCCCCTTTCATCAATCTGGACGAGAGTGGTTAAGTGCTTTTTGCTACCTTTTTGAGTCCTTTTGCTACCTCCCTGACGTCATCCAAGATGACGGCACCCATGATCCATATTCCAAGATGGCAGCACCCATGAAAGTTGTCATTTTCCAAGATGGCAGCCCCCCCCCTTTTTTTTTTAGTTTTCGTCAAACTGGAGGCGGGTTGGAAGGTGCTTTTTGTTACCTTTTTGCATCCTGGAAGTGCGCCCGTTGAGAGAAGTTGTCCGTTTTGCAACTGTTACACTAATGAAAACGTTAGCATGCACAATGTGCACTGTGTGTTAGGCTTTTCATCGACAACAAAGCCAAGATCAGCTGTAACCAGAAGAACAAAGCGATAATATCACTGATTGCTAACACCAAATCAAATTTGCATTCATCATGATAAAGGATAAGGTGGTTGTGTACAGTCCAGGATTAAATAACGTACAGGACACGGCACAGCTGGAGGGTGCTGGTTGTGCATCTGGGATACAAATCTTCAGCATAGCTGGTTTTTAGGACCATAACTCAGCAGGATGGTCAGGCATAGAAATAGTGAAAAGCAAAGGGAAAATTAGAGGCCAATACAAGAAGAATAAGCCCCCCTCCCTTAATCAGGTGAACTGGATCCAGGTGACTTCACTGCCCTTGAAACCAAGGAAAGCAACTTTGTTTACAAGGATAGGAGTTAGTTGACTATACCACCTTACTAAAATAATTGAGAAAGATGATATCGTCAGGAATTTCCTTGTGCTCATAAGTGCTAAATGTGCTCATAGGTGCTAAATGGGTTATTAGGGCAAGAGCGGCTCGGAAGAACGCAGTGTTGCAAAACATGATCAGTTTGAAACTTTGCATCCCTACGTGTCTTTATGAGAACGGAGCCTCAGACCCATCAAAACTGAGTAAAAAAGGTCTCCCCATTATTTTTCAACCTTTGTACAGCGCTCAGAACCATCAAAAGATGAAACATAATGGGGAAACCTTTACTCAGTTTTGACGAAAACAATGAAAAGTGCTCGGATCACAGCCAAAATCAGCATGCACCCGGGGGATGACGCCAAAGGTGTTATTCGAGATAAGCAACATTTCCAAGTAACATGCTCCAACTTATTTGTATTCTTTGATTCAGTGATCTTAAGACAGTTTTGAATTCAAATTCTGGAGCTTAGGGACACTTTTACCACAATTTTTTTCGGGACCTTATGGTCGCTTTGCCCCTAAATTGGTGAGCTTGGTGGCATTCGCGTTACGAGGTATTTTCCTTAACGAGAAGAGAGCCTCATTCCCCTAATTTTGGGCTCCCACAGCCAGATACTGGGTGAGGGTGGGGTCCTAATTCAACATTTTGGACTTTTATTGGATTATGACGAACGATGCGTGAATTACTCCACAACATTCTCTAATTTCTGCCAGCGGTTGAAAATCAATTTTAATGGACCATCAAAGATGAAAAAACTATTTTTTTTTCATCTTTGATGGTCCATCTTTGATACCTGTAGTTGTTTTGGGCAAAACTGAGGATCCCCATGATCTTTTACTCAGTAAAGGATCCCCATGATCTTTTACTCAGTTTTTCCCGAAACAACTACAGGTATTATTAGAGAGAAGCAACATTTCAAAACATCTTACTACAATAATTGCTATCCTTTGATCCAGGGACTTTAGGGACAGTTTTGTCCTGAAACTCGGGAGCTTAGAGACACTTTTGCCTCAATTGTCTGGACCTTATGGTCGCTTCTGTCATTAAATCTGGACCGTGGGGACATTTTTGTCAACAAGTTCTGGACTTTCACTTGTTTTTTTGTGAAGTGAGGGGTCTCGCGATCCCATCAATTGCTTTCCCTCCCCAGTCTACACCTATTTGTGAGAAGATGTGTGTGCCAAAACTAGCATTCATTTGGACTGAGGGCTAAGTGCTGTGAACGGTAGAGAGAAATAAAAAAGTATTGAAGTTTCTGGCAATTTCCAGTCACTGGTAGTAGTGATGCCGTTGCTGTTTTTTTTTAGACAAGCCTGCTGTTAGAAGGGTACAATTTTCTATGTGTGCGGGTATAAGTAAAGATATTTTTTTTTGGGGGGGGGGACCCTTTCAGTGAAGAACTGTATTCTTTTCTTACTCAAGTTTGGACTACCTGAAACCAAGCTTGAGGTCAGTGCCTTGTTTGTTCTTAACTCTGTGATTAGGAGTAAGTGATGCTAGATGTTTTGGTTTTATTATTTTTTAAAAAGGTAATTCAACAGTTGATCAAAGCAGGCGAATACTAGTTTGACATTCAGGTTTGGGCATGACATGTAAGATGACAGCATGACAATAGCTGTTAAAAACTTCCATTTGGGAGAAGGCATCTAGCCTCAGCCCAGTCAATGGAAAGAATGATAGCCTACGACTGATTAAAACATAAAAAGCAGTTTCGAAAGTATCTCTTTATTGTGTGCGTGGTGTATCTTGAGTCCTGCAAGTATTTTGTGAGCGGTTACGTCTTCCTGGAGGGGGTGGCTTTAATCGATGGCCGCCATTGTTTTTGTAACTATCTTGGATATCAACAAGGCACTCTGCTACTGAAAACGTACAATCAATTATCTGTGTTCGTTCTTCCTGGAGGGGATGGCTTTAATCGATGGCCGCCATTGTTTTTGTAACCATCTTGGATATCAACAAGGCACTCTGCTACTGAAAACGTACAATCGATTATCTGTGTTCGTTCTGTGGAGAACTCAAGATAGGCCGCGGACACTATAGTAGGTTTTGTAGAAAAGTTGAGCTTCTGCTTAGGCGTTTTACTTACGAATCTATTCATCACGCTTTGAAGTAAATATGCACAAATTGTTGTCCCTTATTAGCCATATCGGCCCTAGTGCTCTATTAGTGGAATATGTGTACTTTAGTGGCTACAGCCTGTGCAGTTCAGTTTTACATTGTTGCTAGTATGAACTAATTTCTTCTAGTGTACAACAGCTAATTAATGTTTTCATTGGTTTTCACCGACGATGGACGTTATGTTGATAAGACCTGGCTGGTGCAGTGTGCAACCGTTGGGCTAACAAGTTGACTGCTGAAGTTCCTCTACACTGTGCAAAATTAACGTCTAGAAAAAGTACACCAAAAAAGAAATCGCTACGCCATTATGTATTTGTTTAGTTTCTGAAAACGTAAACACGTGTGAACCAAAATCCTGAACCCAGCTAACGGCTGCTCTTAAGAACTTATCCAGCCCTCCACCCACTGCCTGAAAGGATAATTCAGTTGCCAGACAGGCACCAAGGTAGGAAGCATGCTCTATTGTGGCATGCAAGCTCACGTAAGCAGTTACATTTGAAAGTACTAAAGTTTGCAAATTATATAATCCATTAGGAAGTTAAAAGTTACAATCAACATATGACTTTCCCAGATCGTTGAGTGCCAGAATTTTTCTATTCAGAGCATTCGTCATACACCTGAAAGTTTAAAATTATGACCGTCGACAAGATTTAAACAAATGTCCTAACTTTCCACACCACTAACATCATTTCTGAACATGATAAAGGCTTCGGATTTTGCCGATTTAGATACTCTGTTGATTCTAAGACCTCTGTAGCTATTTTCACGCTATGCTGCAAATTTGGCCTGCATTAGCTATTGCGGAACATGGCAATCAGCTCTTAACGTATGCACCGACACGGAGTGAGTTTTAGTATGTTAGGCCTGCGCTGCGATGTGGTTTATTGTATGTTAAGCGTTCTTTGGCAATAAAATAACTGTCTCCAGCCTAAAACAAACAAAGAATTGAAAATCCAGACTTATTTCTTTGTTCTTATCCGATCTTGACTAACCTTTGCTGACTGAACAGACTTTTATAAATAGTACATGATTGAAAAGTTCTAAAATCGTTTAATGCTACTACTCTCATCAGTGTTCTCTCATTAGTATTAAACCAACCGAGTAAGCCTAATCACAAGTAACTGGTAAACCAGTTCACCTCCAGATCACTGCCGTCTCGCTGACCTGGTGAAGCAGCGGTTCACTAGTTCGAATATGAGTATAGTCATTTGATTGAAATGTATACGTGCATTTTTATTTTGGCTGATGGCATATTTCTGACCCACCTGTGTTACACTTGAGTCTATTTAGTAATAATACGATTTTTGCTACTGTAACTTGAGTGCAAAGGGCCCTAGGCCACTAACTCACAGCCAAAGCTAAGATTGATACGAGAACATTACTGCACTATTTGCTGACAAAGTAAGATATGTCAACGTTGCATAGAAGACGTTTAATGAGGTTTGCCATAACCACTTCAGAACGCAGACTATTCCACACTTTGGCCACAAGATTACTGAAAAAGTGTTTTTGACAGTCTAACCTTCTGCTGTTCACGGTGAACTTTTGTAGATGCCCTTTGGTCCTTTCACTCCCTTGAATATCGACAAACTGGCTGTAATTTACATCTTAAAGATAATGCAGGAGACTGTAGGTGAGGGCCAGGTCCGCAATCAGTTGGCGTATTTTGAGCGTTGGTAGGTTTAGGGCAATCCGATGTTCCTGATATGTTTTATGGTAGTACCCAGGTAAAAGTTGTGTAAACCGTCACTGGACAGCTTCTATCAGTTCAATATCCTTCAGTAAATATGGAGACCAAACTGGGGATTCATACTCCTGGAGCAGGCTCACATAGATCTTAAAGTAGTATTGCAGGATTTTGAGAGCGGAAGCAGCGTCTAATCATTATTGCGTGTGTATGGGCTGCCTTGAGAATGATATTGATATGGGCAGATGCTTTTTAAGTCAGAACAAAGTATAACACTAAGGTCTTTAATATTATTTTAGTTTTCTAGGATGTTATACAGTGGTTAAAGTTTGCATTTAACTGCCAAACTTTAAGGATTTACATTTATCTGCTGAAAACAGGTAACTGCCAGTTTTCCGGCCAAATCTACACTTCTGTAATGGCAATACATAAAGCTTGGTGTTCGCCATTATTATGAACTGCATTAAACCACTAGTGCTTAAATACAAAACTTGTACTTATAACCCGTGAGACTCTTATCTCCAAACTAATAAGTTTATAGACTACACTTTAAGAAATCAAGCAGATGAACACAGATAACTAATAAAGTGCATTTTCTTGCACTACAAATATCTGTTTATATAACATGTATAAATACTAAGTCTAGAAAGCGTTTTATTTAAATTAGCACAACGGTTATGGCCTTACTTTTATCATGTCTGGTCTAAATGTTTATCTTCTGGCATTATATAGGGCAGTGATATAATGTTGTATTATTGTATATAACTCTAATCTGGAGCCATTAACTGGGGTAGCTGGAAGGGTCACCGGAGGGGGAAAAGAAGGGCGTCTTACTGAAAACAATGCTGTTAAGAGTGGATTTCTTAGGCTTATAATGCGCGATTTTTGTCGATTTGTTGGCAGTTGCTGACATTTTTAAGCAAGTGGAATCTTTATTTTCCAATTACAACCTAGCAGCATAAGAGATTGGAGAAAACAACGTTTTTAAGCCTATGAAATCCACTCTCAAAGCACTGCCTTGACTAGAAGTGGCGTTGTTTAACCCTCCATTTTTATCTAGTGCCCCTTGCAGCTATCTCTCTTGTAGCCAATATGACGTCACATGACGCTGCTGTATTGGCATTTGAGCTGCTTGTATATAAACATTTAGGCATTACTGACATACGAATAAGAGACATTAAAATTTTACCATAAACAACCCTATTGTGGATTGAATAATCAAACTAGGATAATCTGATCTTTTAAAAGCACCTTTCATTTAATTGGTTTGGGAATACCTTTGCCAAAATTATGTCAAAAATAAATTACTTGTTTAAAAATCATTTTATAAGTAAAAAGTATGGTAAAAAAAAATCATACAATACAGGATTATTTTTAAAGTTTAGAAATGATCAAAGTAAGGTGATAACGTTTTGTTCACACTACTTTATTTTATTGACAGTGACTGGACGGACAACAACATGCCTCGCTACATGACGGCAACACTATGTCTACTAAGTCTGGCTGTCGTCCTGCCGAGCGTATTATTCGTATGTATTTCGCTCATGGATGTGATGAGTTCTCAAGAAAATCAGATTGACGATATGATGGACAGTAGTGCGGAAATAAGCTACAACTCCAAAAACGAAATCCAGCCGAAAAATGAAAATCCCAAGAAAATCCCAAGTAAAAAACAGAAAATACCAGTTCACAAAGTAAAACTGCCGGGTAAAAAAGCGCAACTCCCAGGTAAACAATCAGACAAAAAACTGGCAACGGGAGGTAAAAAAAAGCATTCAAGAAAAGAGAAAACACACAATAAAACCGAAAGCAATACGTTACTTCAGAAAACACTCATTGTCGGCTACTGGAAAGGCGGCTCGTCATTCTTAGGCGAGATCATCAGCCAAGTACCATTCACTTTCTACCACTACGAGCCTGTCTACACCCTCACTTCAACCAGCAGAAGGCTTACGAAAGTCAACGAAACGAAGCGGGCACAAAGGCTCATTAACAAACTCTTCCATTGTAACTACACTAACGTCACCAAGTTCGCCAAGTCGGCCAAAAAAGGGAGAGAATTGGCACCTGTGGCGAAAAAGATCTGCCCTACGAAGAATGAGACGTATTGCACCAGCATGGAGTTCTTTTCCGCTCTCTGTCGTTTATGTCCTCGCCATCTACTCAAGGAAACACGTCTACCACTTATAGAAGCCAGAAGCCTTTTACGGAAGTATCCCGAGCTACGAGTCATTCATTTGGTGCGCGATCCCAGAGGACTGTACCACTCGAGGAAAAATACATTTTGGTGCAAAGAGGAGTGTCGGAACCCACTTAACTTCTGTCTAGACTTACACCTAGATATTATGGAAGGCAAAAGACTTCTACGAGACTTCCCAGGGAGATTTATTACAGTGCGTTACGAAGATCTTGCTATGCATGTCGATGCCATGACCAAGGCAATATTTAACTTTTTAGACTTTGATGTGGGCGGTGGTGTCCGCAGCTATATAAAAAGTCACACCAATTCAAAAAAACGGGGTAAAACTTACAGAAATTCTAAAAAGACTGCATTTCTATGGGCTGAACAGTTAAATGAAACTGAAGTTAACAAGGTTGAAAGTGCATGTGAAACTGTGATGCAGCTTCTTGAGTATGAAAAAGTACATGTTATTTAATCGAGTCATTTTGACATTCTGCATGTCACGCACGGTAAATCAAGGTTTTTTTTGTTTGTTAGATGGATTATCCTCTTTGACGTGATCTTTTTCCCATAAAAAGATGAGTGAATATTTTTACTAAAGTCAGTAACGAGCTTCAAATCTACTATCATTAAGTTTCAATTCTGAAGGCTTACCATTTGGGTAGTGCCACAGATTAAAGAACACTCCTCCTACAGATACGCCACTAGTAACTCGGCCAACGCTACAAAAATGAAGCCTCGTTTCAGCAACGCGTCGGCGCGATTACTCATGGCCTTGCACTTTATTCGCCAGATGTCACTATCAGATAGCAGATAGCGAAACTTTGATGCAAACACGATCTAAACATACTGCCTCTACAGCAGCGTTACCACAGCGCATGCGTGCGTATTTTCTTTGCTAGTCGTTCTAATTATACCGCATCCTCGCGGGCGATCGCTGCGCCTGCTGGCGAATCAAGTGCGAAGTATGACGCGGCAGAAAAAAAAAAACGAGGCTTTACTTACCGCGCGAGTGTCATATCTGGGTGGGGGAAGTGTTATTTAATCTGTGGGTAGTGCTTGCTACCCTTTCTATAAGTATGAGTAAAAGCCAGTATCGCGCACAATTTAAAACACACTACGTTTCAGGAAGTCGACCTCCCGTCTTCAGGTGAAAATAAAACACTGAAATTATTAAAAATTCATGGCAGTATCTGCCGCGTCACCAAGTCCATAAAAACAACCCAGTTAAGGCATGGTCCAAGCCTAAAACTTTAAAACTTCCGGCTGCCCATCTGACAACATGTAGCATCATTTGGTATGTAACAATTTTTTTTTTTAATTTTTAAAGTTTGAGGCTTGGACCATGCCTGAACTGGGTTGTTTTTATGGCTTTGGTGACTCGGCAGATACTGCCATGAATTTTTAATAATTTTAGTGTTTTATTTTCACCTGAAGACGGGAGGTTGACTTCCCGAAACGTAGCGTGTTTTAAATTGTGCACGATACTGGGTTTTACTCATATTTATCTGCTAAAAGTGCTAAAACTACGCAATGCTAGCCTTTCTGGCAGTTCCCTCTGATCTCCTCATAAATGTCATGTTGGCTTAATTTATTTCTGTTTTACGTAGCCTCTTGCGTATTCGTTGAGTACTTAAGAGGGTCAAAGAGTCAAAATTTGCAAGTTTGGCACTTCAAATTGTGTAAGCTTAGAAAAATCAGCCCCAAGTTGATCAAAAGTAAACCACTAATGATGAGAAACAACGCAAAATAAACTACTAGAAGAAATCGTTACAAATTGTACCTTGTATAGGTCCATTGCATTGTACTGCAACCATTTTCAAAATTTGGATTAATAAAAACAACCTAACTGAACCTTCATTTAAAAATGCAAAGTGTTTCACAATAAAGTAAACCTTTTAAAAATGGAGTAAAGTAAACCTTTTAAAAACTCGGGGCTAACTTCAAGGAGCATTCTTTCAATCATTAATTAGTTTCATGACATATTTTTATAGTACACAGTTACCAGGCATGTATATACTTTTACTTACAATCAAGAGTGGGGGGGAAAAAACATACTTATTTAACAAAATTATTGCGGCAGAACTTGATTGAATTGTAATTATGAAAGGTGTATCATGATTTTCATTATTTTGATTTGGGACAGATCCAAGAGGGAAATTCATCCTTTCCATGAGTGTTAAACATAAACAGCCAAATTTGAAGAAAAAATAAATTTTCATTCAAGGGTTTTTTTTTTCTAGGTTTCTTAATTTGTTTATTTCATGCGATAAGACCTTTTCATATTCGGAGTTCAGTCACCGTACTTGTTATTAGCAATGGTGAGCTTAATAGTGTAGCCAAGAAAGGGCTTGTGGTGGCCTTACCTCCTAACAATTTCTAAGCATTGACCATAAAATAAGCATCTGACCAACATTAGAAGAGCATGTAGTAACTCATCATCCCTGTAATAAATTTTTTTTACCTGTGTTTGTTTCTCAATAGAAATTTATCCTGTGTAATCTGTTGGCAAAGCAGAATTTACTACTACACTATACCAACAATTGTATTAGATTGTGACAAATGAGCTTCTCATCCAGATTTCAAAAAATGAAATTTCTGTACATCCCCCCCCCCCGAAAAAAAAAAAACGTTACTAGGTCAAATTTAGTACGGAAGTTGTCTGTTAACACTAAATTGTAAACAAAATAGCGTTTTGTTTAGCAGCTGGACTAATTTCCTTTAATCAACAAAATGCAGATACAAACTTATACGGAAGCAATCTGTATTAACATTACATTTATTCAACAACCTAGCTGTCTTAGCAGCTCGACCACTTGTATTCATAAAGCAACGAAGTACACATCTTTAAGAATACTTCCCCAAAATAACTACAAGGTAAAACTTAACCACGAAGATACCTGTATTAACACTAGATAAATTTTTTTAAACAACCTAGTGTTTTATATTGGCAGTTGGACCAATGTTTGTGTAAATCAATGAAATACAGGTCTTAAAAAGAAAGTTTCCCCAAAATAACTAGATGGTAAAACTTAGAAAGGCAGTTACGTCAGGAGAGGGCTCGCTTCATCGGCTCCTGGTTACGTGTATTACCACTTGATATGTTCCACATCCTAGGTGTTTTACATTAGTAGCTTAAATTCTCACTCATTGCTTAAATTAACGAAGTAGATCTTAGAAGATTTTATTTTACCCTTAATGTGCACTTGCCGTGCCACCCTCTCATTTTCTTATTTGGTTTATAACTATTTAGATTTGCCCATTTCTGGTAATGTTAATATTACGGAGTTGTTGCCGACCAACACTCATGTTGGCATGGTTTCGAAATTTGTTCCATGCAAAATAAATTAAAAATTAAATTAAATAAAGTCAAAATGGACTCAAGTGAGACCTGGACATAACAGGACCCAGTCAAGTGTGACCTCATGCCAGTGAATGCAGAGATGTAGTCTGGACGAGGTCGCACTCCACTAGGGTCCCTGTTGCTAGCCTGTTTGTCCAGGCCTAGCTTAGGTCCGTGTTGATTTTATTTCATTTATGTATTTTTAATTTATTTTATTTAAACGTAATGGGTAGCAAACCTTGCTGCTTTGCCATCCTTGATTTCTTGTGTGACGTTATAACGAAATTTTCTGTGAAAATTCTGGACTTGATAGCAGCGTGAATTTATCCTGGAAGGTGGTGCTGCTGCTGTCATAATTTTGTGCATTAGTCTAGGCTATTATAATCAACTAGAGGAAGCCCGTGCCAAGCACGGGGCCGGTCAATTTTCCGGGACACATTTCCCGGGACATTTTCCTGACGACTTGTCAGATTGATCGACCACTCATGCCTGGCTCCTTTTTGGCTGTAGGTAGAGTGGGAGAGTGCATTTTTAATGCGGGCGCGAGGAGGGGAGGGTTTTCCTTTAGGCTTTCCTTTTAGCCGGCCTCCGATATTATAATAAAGATACTGTACTTGTGCTGTTATATTTATAAACATGTCTCGGGTGGAACAGAACGCTCATGCTTATTATACGATGACTTCCTTCAAGCTCGTTACATGGACTTCCTGGTCTTGCAAATCGAGTTTGCTTTTGGTTGCTCTGTGTCGTCTCACAAAACTGAGGTTACTCGGGGTTAACGCACTGCATGGTCTCACACATCTGAGTTTACTCGTGGCTAACACATTGCGTAGTCTCACAAAGCTGAGGTTACTCGGGGTTAACACACTGCGTGGTCTCATAAACATGAGGTTACTAGTGGTTAACTCATAGCATGGTCTCGTAAACCTGAGTTTACCGAGTTTAATGCACAGCTACTCAAGAAAAAACTATTCATAACACAACTAAAATATTACTTGTTCAGGTGATAGTACCTAGACGATAGCAGATGTTACACACGTAAATTTCTTAGAAGTAGTGCTAGTAGGAAATAATTTTTTCACGTAGCTTGCCTAGTTCGGCTTTGTCAGCTAACTAACGATCAGTGAGTAAATACTTGCCATCGACAGTAGCATGTGGGCAGAAAAATATTCCTGATATTAACTATATCCCCTCATCAACACTTGGTATCACCTTTGTAGCATTACAATCTTTGTAGATTGGTGGCCATACAGCTTTTGCGACAGCTGATGTTGTCGGTTCGATTTGTTAGTTCGTTAATGTAGTGGGTTGGCTACATTTTACGTCATAAAATTGTTATTTTATGTTTAAATGTTGAGTTTTTATAAGAGTTGATTACCCCCACACACGTGCTTAACTCTTTGTGTAACCCATTCATTACAGGGAACCGTGAGAGCATTGCAGTTATATTCACATTCACATTTGCCAAATGATATGTAGGTTAGGTTTGGGCAGGGGGAATTGAGGCTTAATGGCACGTCGACATAGGTCATAAGTGCCAGCCTCAGTCGCAGTGCATTGGTCCAGGTTGACACTGGGCCATACATTACAGAGATGTTGAACAAACCCCAAATCAAGATCTTATCATAGGTGTGATTAGGTTAGGTTAGGTTAGGTTAGGATAGGTTAAGTTAGGATATTTCATCAGCAAATGTGAATGTAAATGTAAATTCAACCTGCCGGAACCGTGCGTTATTTTACATCATTCTTAATTCTGTTGCAACAAGACCCAACAATGTTATTTATCCAAACAGCTCAAAAAGCACTGATTCTTCTTCCTCTTGTTTTATAGCCCCTGGCAACCCAAACAACATGAATATATGTTCAGCAAAGGTGATTCACGTTCTACTCGCTGCAATATTTATAACCACCTTGATAATAACATGGATCTCATTTGGACGCATCATTCCTTCAAATGGTACATCAACAAATAAGATTTATAAAGACACAATGCGCATCAGAGTGAAGAAACCTTTACGTGGAACAAAAGACAGACATGGAGTCCATCGAAAACAACAAACCATGCCCCAAGGCATAAACTTAAACGAACGTGTGTCCTACTTACTTCCAGACTATGATGAAGTGGGAAAGGCAACCAAAAATAAAACTCAAAAACCAGCCAGACAGGAGATTACTAAGACACTGATTCTGTCTTACGTGAAAAGTGGATCCGTGTTTTTAGGCGAACTCCTCAGTAAACTGCCATTTACATTTTACCACTCCGAACCACTCTACACGATTACGGCTAAACCCAGGAGAATATCAGGAGTTAATTCAACCCTTTGGGCACGTAAGTTGATTAATAAACTTATGGACTGCGACTACAAAAATCTAACCAAATACTTCAAACTAGTCAAAGCTGGCCGGCAACTGGCACCGGTAGTGAGCAAAGTGTGCCCGAAAAACAAGACAACTTTATGCGCTCGCAAACATGTTTATTCTGGAATTTGCAGCTTGTGTCCCCATCAACTCATGATGGATAACCGTCTAAAGGTTCGCGAAGCTCGACAGCTTTTGAAATCGTCACCAGAGTTACGAATAATTCATATGGTGCGAGACCCACGGGGAATCTACAATTCGAGAAAACACGCCAAATGGTGTAACGGTTCTTGTATCGATCCCGAAGTGTTTTGCGGGGAAATGAGAAAAGACACACACGAGGCAAAGAGCCTGAGAAAAGAATTCCCTAAACGTTTCCTTTCTGTGCGCTATGAAGACCTGGCATCCGATTTGTTAAATAGGACAAACTCGCTCTTGGGGTTTTTAGGTTTCTCAATGAGTGCTGAGGTTCGCAGTTACATTAAATCTCACACCAAAGCAAAAAAGAGATCCAATGGTAAGGTCGTCCATGTCATCACCAATGTACTGAGATGGAAGAAAAACTTAAAGCACCGTGAGCTTAAAAATATTGAAGACACATGCTCAAAGGTGATGAGAACATGGAAATACAAATAGTTTTGCTTGAGAACTGCAAAATAAGTGCGCAAGATACGTAAATATTGTTTAAATGTCAGGTATTTTTTAACCTCACTGAGTTTGAAATGGTACAAAAGTCAACATAACATACTATGTCAAACAAGCACGTTCAGTTTTGCTACAGTTAGAGTTAGAAATACATACCGTTCTATATTTTGGATGTCATGGTTAAACCTTTACCATTTGTCGGTATTTCAGATGACATTGTGGGTATTGTGTCAACACAACACACCATTACGCAATGCCCATTACTCCTGTATTAAAAGCTGTAAAAAAAAAAACAAGAATTCAATATTTGGTAGTAATCATCTACTTGAATCTAACATACTATTGAACATGAAAAAGATGTTGGATCAGATGCTCGTACCTCAACTGTTTACAAACGATGCCATAACATTTTTTTTTCCATATTTTTGTTTAGTCTAATAATCAGATGTCTACTTGTGTAACATTATTTTATGTAGTGATTACTTTAAAATAAAGGGTCGCAAATAGACTGCTTAAAACAGAATCAATCTAGAAAATAATTACCATGAGACTAGTGCGGTTTTGTAGCAAACACAAGCCCTTGCACCAGACACTTTGTCTTTCTTGACATTGAAAGGCATATAGCTGACTTACACAAAAACTTTTGAAATGGTTTCTTATCATCAATTTCGTTATTTGTGTGTATTCTTTTTATCAGTTTTTCCTTGAATTTCGTCACTTCGTCAATTACACTCAAATACAGAACATGGCCTTCGATTTAAAAAAATAAAGACGATGCCACGACAATGCCAATTAGCTAAGAATTCCAGTTAAGTGCCAATTACGGTTTCAAATAAATTTAAATGCTAACGGTGGGGATATCCAGTTGAGGTCTAAACTAACCCTCGACCTGGGAGTTAGTGGACTGGAGAAAAAAGTTGGTGATATTCATGTAGGACTAAGTTGGGGTTTTGTTTGCCTTAGACCTCGACCTTCAGGCTACATTAGCCCTGTTAATGTGTTGTTAAAACTCGGGAATAACGCTAATACTAGATGGATAGCACCGCTTTTTACAGCTCGGGGATAACTGCTCAGTGCTAAGTTAGTCCTCGACTTTCAGGCTAAATATTGCTTAGCCCTCAACTTATTTCGTGATGGATATCACCATTTTTCCTTATTACCGAGTTTAGCCAAAAGGTTAACGTTAACCCTCAACTGGATATCCCCACCGTAAGTGACTGTTACAAGTGTAATTGCATGTTCTAGCACCAAGTATCGCCTCAATCTTACACAACAGCAAGAGATTGAAGAGCTTGCATGATTCTTTAGCTTTTATTCCATGTATTCTGCAGGATTCAGTGTAAATGGAATATATTAAAAATTCACTGAGAAAGTGACGAAAAGAAACATTTTCATTGTGATAATGAAAAGCAATTAATATGTTGTTGCAGCAGCATTATATTGGTGGGTAGAGTCAATCCTTGGTTCACAGAGTAATATGCTATGTTGCTGCAGTTATAATTATTTTTAAATGTGAACAAAGAGTATTCAAATATACTTTCTGTATACTTTCTATAATGGGATGATTATGTGATGATTTTTGAATACTGCCTTAGGTTGTCATGCAACTTAAGACACCAATACTGTCGTATGTACTGAACAATTCGCAAATTAGATGACCTTTCACATTCTTACGGTTATCAACATAATGTATTTGTTTTATCGAGAGTTAGGTCAATCGAGAAATGCATCGAATGTGGAAGATTATCTTTATTCCACAAAATTCTAAGTCAGAATGAAATGCTCGGGTTGATAAAGGCATTACATCATTACTTGATCAGCAGGGCCACAAATAAATAACCTGAACACAATGCAACAAATACCTGACATATGTTCAGCTCGTGGTCATATTTACTATCCATTTTAACCAGCATTACTGACAGTCAAGTAGAAATCTTTTTTTATTTAGTGGTGGACAGCCCTAAACCGCAAACGGCCGGGGAGGGACAACAAATCATCACAAATACCAATAATTTAGTATGAGAAATGTCACTGAGTATGATGAAGCAGTGTAAAACCCATGGCTGGCTGTAATTCAACATCATGTAAAACCACTCTTTAGGAGCGCTCACTTTTTTGTACTCTCGCAATATAATTTGAACATATCAACAATGCTAATGAAAAACATTCGTAAAACTACTAATTTGTATACTGAAGTTTGTGAATACTAAGGCAAACATTTTAGACGTCTCTTATGTTCACACAGCTGCACTGGGAGTAATTATACTAAAAGATTACTTCATAGGTTTCAAATGTGTATAGAGCAGTGACACGACGTAGTATTATTGTATATAACTCTATGCTGGAGCCTTAATGGGTTAGCTGCAAGGGGCACTGCAGAGAGAAACAGAAGGGCGTCATACTGAAGCCGATGCTGCGAAGAATGATTTCTTAGACCTAAAACGCGCGATTTTTGTTGTTGGAGAAAACAACGTGATTTTAAGCCTAAGAAATCCGCTCTTCCGTTGTTTTTCCCTCCATTTTTATGTAGTGCACCTTGTAGTTATGCCCTCCAAAACCCATACTGGTGCCAATATGGCGGCAAATATCACTGTTCTATCACAGTAACTTATTAAGACTGGCGATAGCCAGTGTTAGTAAGGGTCGACCTAGGATCTCTGTATTAAATTTTCAACTTTGAGAGCTTATAACTCCGTCAAAAGTAAACATTTTAAAACCAAATTTGGAATCTAGCCTTGGCTAGTCAAGGCCTGTCTGCAGTCCAAAAATTGTGAAATCCGGGCGAGCCAAACCCGAGATACAGAGAGGGGCCAAATAGACAACTTCTTGTTCTTGGTCTTGTTCTTTGTCTTGTTCTTGGTCTTGTTCTTGGTCTTGTTCTTGGTCTTGTTCTTGGTCTTGTTCTTCGTCTTGTTCTGGGGATGTACCTTTCGTCTGTCCTCTCTACAGGTCAAACCATTTGTCCTATGAAGCCGGTTCTTAGCTCATTTTACATGTATTGCTCTGTAGATGTGCCCTTTCCATAAGGCATTTTCTAATTGGTCAAGTGGTTCAGGGGTTATGGAGCTCTAAATGACCAGATTGATTGTTTTACATTGTTTTAAACATTGTTATTATGCAACAATGCTAATTAGCAAACGCCAGCTGCAAGACTGAAGATTAAAGGATTTGTTTCTATTGTTAACACTGGCGATAGCCAGTGTTAGTAAGAGTCAGCCTTGGGTCTCTGTGTTAAACTCTCAGTTTTACAGTTTAGCTGCAATTCTTAAAGTAACACGAATTAATAAACAAAAACGGAACGTTAAATGTGTAGAGTAAGGGTCTAAAAGTCAAAACCTAGAAGGAACACGGACAAGGTTTGACAGTAAGGGTCTAGGTGTAACATTTTGTAAGAGGCTGGTAAGCATTCGACCCTTACTATCCGGTGGTCAGAAATAAAAACATTTTCACGAAAAACTGGAAATCCTCCCATGTGATGATCCAGTGGTAGTATGATATAGGATTACTGCTTTACTGTATGTTGAAAATTATTTTTTGATTTAGTAACATTGCAGGGTATTCGCAGCAGAGAGCATTACTGGTTATCCTCTGCCGTAAATCTACGAAGTATAATAAAAAAATTCTAAAGCATCAAAAGACACAAAATGCCAAACTTCACAAGAAAATTATGTTCTTAAAGTTCCATAACAATATTCTAAGAACAAAGAAAACCTGCTACAATCGTTCTTACACACTTTCTGTCCGAATAGAGTACAACTATAAGCTAACCACAGGGTAGTAAGGGTCTAATGCTTACCAGCCTCTTACAAAATTGTACACCTAGACCCTTACTGTCAAACCTTGTCCGTGTTCCTTCTAGGTTTTGACTTTTAGATCCTTACTCTAAACATTTAACGTTCCGTTTTTGTTTATTAATACTAATGAAGATCAGATTCATCCTACATGTATTTATTTACTTGCACAATTGATTCAACAGCTGAAAGAAATCCCTGTACATAATCGAGAGGAAGAGGACTGGAAGCTATCAACAATGTTATGTAGAACAACCCCCCAAAAAAAAAACTACAACAAGTATGAAACACAAAGAAAATAGGCCACACAAGAAAATAAATGTTTCTCATGCACTGCTGCTTCCTACAAAATGCCCCGCAGTTTGAATTTTTTTCCGGGTTTCAATAAAGAAAAATCATGATGAGGTCTAGAATAATTGCTGTGATCCACGAGCTCCCGTTTAATCTCGAAGAATTTATAAAGGTAACATCATTATACAATGGCTTATAATATTGTTAAAAATGGCTTTAGTGGCTTAATTGACTTTAAGGACCTGCTGGACATTTTTATGTTGATAAAACAAGTACCCTCATCTCGCATCACCATTTTCATTAAATAGAAAAATAAAAACAAAATCCGCATGCCTCACCTTCTTAGGAAATTATTTGTCTGAGAAACATTTTATTTATTTTGCGTGGTCATACCTATACTATTTAAAGCATCCCGAATCGCAGATTTCCGCTCAAAAAATGAAGCATCCGGATTTAAGGATTAGGTATACGTTACAACACTGAAGTAAAGTGTGAAACCAAATGGTGGTCGGTGCTTGTCAAAAGTATACCAAAGTTCCTATTCGTCTTAAGTGTCTACTGGAGAAGGAGGTGGGTAAAATTTAAATATTTCCTAATTATTTCAGGTGTTGAAGTCTATTATGGATAACGTTATACAAGAATTTTGCACTGAGGGATAAAGAGGGAATCCCAATATTTTTTACAAAGCATCAATAAGACTAAGGACCATGAGCTACCTTCAGTATGTTAAGTACTCTGGGGAGGATTTACATTGCATTGGTATGGAGGATTTACATTGCATTGGATTTACATTGCATTGCATAACATAATTCTATTTTATTGACAGAACAAAATGGTTACCTCCTTGCGATCTTACAAGAAGATGCTAATTTCACTGACTGCTGTTACGATTGTCTCAGGAATCATATACTTTC